>OX456523.1:148724319-148817565 GCA_949748255.1 Eustalomyia histrio
CCGGGGAACTATCTACTGTAAGGAGAACATTGGATTTTCTTTTCTCTAAAGACTCTTGATTCTCTGTTAACACGAAATGATGGTTAACAGGCCAGTTTGAGCTATCGAGGAGAAGAAACGAAAAACCAACAAACCAAATTGAGTCTTTTAGATAATCAACATCAGATCCTATAGATCAGTGATCGGCACTCATAGCACTCAGAGGCCGAAGACAATCGGCAATTTACACGTACACTACACGAATGTTAACAAATCTCACAGCTAAGAGCACAAAAAAATACAATTATTTCATTCAGTAGTACGCTAACTTTCAACAGAGCAAGTATATGCCGCTTTGTTGAAGAAATAGAGTACACTCTAAGAATTTGTTTTTTTATACCCTTCACCACAGGTGGAAGGGTATATATAAGTTTGTCATTCCGTTTGTAATTTCTACAATATTGATCTTAGACCCTATAAAGTATATATATTCTGGGTCCTTATGAAGAGCGAAGTTGATTTAACGATGTCCGTCTGTGTGTTGAAATGGGGTTTCCGAAGAACCCAGACATGATGAGGACTTGATTGTTTTTTATTTCTGTTACATGTGATCCTTTTCTGTTTGCTATTAAAAATCAGACAGATCGGTTAATAAATGGCTGAGATATTAGCAAAAACCAGGACTACCTCTAATTTTTTCGGTAAAATCCCTTTGTTTAATATGTATGTAGAATATTAAGCATAACAAACACATCCATGTGTTAAAATTCTTTTCTTTCATCTCCACCTTTTATACACAAACAACACACATACAAAGATTTGTCATTTAAATAAAAACTAAACAAATCTCTAATAAACGAAGACTTTTATATATGTACCTCTATTGACAATGATTTTGTGTGAGCTTCAATAGCTCAGTTGTCTAGACGCTATGTCACAAATACTTTTTTTCTCTAAGGCCGCGGGTTCGAGGTTCGAATCCCGGTCAATTCACTTTTTTTTTGTACATTTTTTTTATTATTTTCTTAAGACTTTTTTTTTTGTTTATTTTTGGTTTTTTAACATTTAATAATTAATTTATATAAAATTTTATACTAATAATTAAATAATTCATAAATAGGCTACATCAACATTTTTATAAAAATCCTCTGATACAAACAAAATACAAGCGTTTTTATACCCTTCACCACAGGTGGAAGGGTCGCGGGTTCGAATCCCGGTCAATTCACTTTTTTTTTGTACATTCTTTTAATTTTCTTAAGATTTTTTTTGTTTTTTAATAATTAATTTAAATAAAATTGTATATTAATAATTAAATAATCCATAAATAGGCTAAAAACATCAAAATTTTATAAAAACCCTCTGATACAAACAAAATACAAACGGTTTTATTTCTATTTTTTGCTCCGATTTAAAAGAATTTATAAAAAGATTTTTAAACCAATTTATTTCTAATATATTAAGAAAATTTTATACATAATTTCCCTTTGAGTGCAACTATTTTAGGTCATAACTTATAATAATTTATAAAAAAAAAATTATAAACTATTTTCCTTCAAATTTTTAAAGTTAAGCTAAATAAATTAAAAATATTTTGTAATAAAAAAGCGAAATAAAATCCCAAATACAAGTTTGCCAGCTAAATCAAACTTTTTTGTAGAAATAAAACACATGCAGTTCTAGTGATTTCTTTTAACGATTTGCTGAACTTCTTTTCTTTCACCCCTTCACCTTTGAATAAAAACCAAACAAATCCCTATTGAACGAAAACTGTTCATTTAACTCTATAAACTATGATTCCATATAGCCTTCATAGCCGAGTCGTCTAAACGCTATGTCACAAATATTTTTTTTCTCTAATAACGCGAGTTCAAATCCTACTGAAAACACAATTCAACTTTTTTTTGTACATTTTTTTTTATTTTCGTAAGACTTTTTTTATTTTTTTGTTTTTTTTAACATTAAATTATTAATATAAATAAAATTTTATATTAATAATTAAATAATCCATAAATAGGCTAAAAACATCAAAATTTGTATAAAAACTCTCTGATACAAACAAAATACAAACGGTTTTATTTATATTTTTTGCTCCAATTTAAAAGAATTTATAAACAGATTTTTAAACCATTTTCTCATATATTAAGAAAATTTTATACATAATTTCCCTTTGAGTGCAACTATTTTAGGTCATAACTTATAATAATTTATAATAAAAAAATTATAAACTATTTTCCTTCATATTTTTAAAATTAAGCTAAATAAATTAAAAATAAAAAAGCGAAATAAAATCCCAAATACAAGTTTGCCAGCGAAATCAAACTTTTTTGTAGAAATAAAACACATGCAGTTGTTTTTATTTTATTTGTTGAACTTTTTGTCTTTTACCTCCTCACCTATTACCCACAAACAACAAATCCATACAAAGGTTTGTCATTTAAGTAAAACCCAAACAAATCTGTTTTAAACGAAAACTCTTTATTTACTTCTATTAACGACGTTTGCTTATGTCCTTCAATGGCTCAGTGGTCTAAGCGCTTTGTCACAAATACTTTTTTTCTTTAAGTCGCGCGATTGAGCCCCGTCTATTCAACTTTTTTTATTTTTATATTTTTTTAACACTTTTTTTTATTTTCTTAAGACTTTTTGTTATTTTTTATTTTTTTTTAACAAAACAAATGCGTCCAGCACAGTTGTCTTAACGATGTTGGTCAGCTTTTCTGTATAATTGGAGAACGGAAAGAAGAAAAGTTTCCAAATAAGGTACAAGCATCTTGGGTATCAATACACAACATCTGACCAAATGTGGGCGGGATCCTTGAATTGGGCGTGTCACAAAATAGATTAATTTATATCTTTAGAACGGTAAGACCGTAATTAAATACTCCATAAATGGGCTAAAAACATCAAAATTTTTATAAAAACTAAAATGTAATATGACCTATGGATACGATATATATCCAAAGATCGAAAATCTTTAGTAGAACATATTTGCTAAAAGTAGTTATGACCAAAACCTAAAAAAATACCTATTTTCGGGAACCATAAATCTTTCATAGTCCAAGTTTTATCACTAAACTAAATGGTAAATTTCCACTTAAAGATGTCCGCATATAAATCTGTCCATTGCATATATGTCCATATATAAACTTCACTATTTTCCCAACCATGGTGAAGGGTATATAAGATTCGGCATAGCCGAATTTTATTATAGGTATTTTTTTTATTGTAGGTATTATATTTTGTTTTTCGTTTACATTTTAAATTAAAAATGTGGAATGTTAAGTGTAAGTAAAACATCCATACATTCATATTCTCTCTTCCTGTCGACCACTGCTCTAGATACAGTGTCAGCCGGAGTTTGTTTCGTGGGTACGTGGCGCCAAAAAACAAAAGTTGCGAGAGTGAATGGATGAGTTTTTACCCAATGTAAATTGATTTCTGAATCTGTCCAAAAATGTACACTCTCGATTTCAAAGGTCATCATGTTTTTAATTCGAATCCACAATTTAGCCAATAGGTGTGCTGCACACAACTCAAGTCTCGGAAGAGATTTTGTCTTGAGTGGAGCGACTTTTGATTTGGCTGTAAGAAGCCTACAAAAAACTTCATTTGAGTCACTACTCCTAATATAAAAGCAGCAACCATAAACCCGAAGTGAAGCATCAGAAAAGCCGTGAATCTGAACTTTTGCTGAAGAAGTTGTGTGAACGAATCTTGGGATTTTAATTGAATCAATTTTCGAAAAATTTATTTTGAAATTCTCCCACGCAGTATTTAATCGCATGGTGATCGATTCATCCCAGTCAAGTTTTTGAATCCAAAGTTCTTGTAGCAACCTTAAGGATTTTGTTATGATTGGGCATAAGAGTCCGAGGGGATCCGAGACGAAACTGACAAAATGTTTCTTTTTGTTGCTTTTAGATGATGAAAATTATCTTTCAAATGATACTTAAATGAACCATTCTTCGGATCAGTGTATGCCTAAAGCTTTGGCCGAATCGGAATCACTATGTAACAGTTTTTCGTTACAATTAGTAAGGTTAAAATCGCGGTGATTGGAAAACCATTTAGTTAAATTAAATCTAGCTGAACTCAGTATTTGAGTCACCTGGTCTCGAATAGTTAACAGTTCTTGAAAACTATCGGCGCCAGTTAACAAATCTGCAACATAAAAATCACGAATAACTTTTGACGCTATGGGCAAAGTCTCTTTGTATTAATCGCTTAGATGAATAAGACATCTGATTGCTAAAAATGGTGCGGAAGACGTACCGTAAGTAACAGTGTTCAAACGAAACACTTGTAGCAAATCAGATGGATTTTGTCTCCAAAGGATTAGTTGGAAATTTCTATCATCCTCGCCAACTAAGACTTGACGATACATTTTTTCAATGTCGGCAGTGATAACGAATTTATGGAATCGAAAATGGATTAGCGTCGAATATTATTTTTCTTGCACTGTACGGCCAATCATTAACTAATCATTCACACAAAAAAATTACAAAATTCTGTTTGTTATATTGAACACCTTTTTTGTATATTCAAAAAAAAAAAATTTTAAAATACAACAACTTTTTGTGGATACGAACAACTTAACTTATTAAAAATAAAATCGATTTTAAATGGATTTTGTAGATACAAATAAGTTTTTGTAACTTTTTTGTAATTTATTAAAAATAAAATGGATTTTTTTTTCAACAATGGATTTTGAAAATACAAAAAACTTTTTGTAACTTTTTTGTAATTTATTAAAAATAAAATAGATTTTTTCAACAATGGATTTTGTAAATACAAAAAACCTTTTTGTAACTTTTTTGTAATTGTTAATTTATTTAATTATTTTGTTTTAACAACGATTTTGTGATATTAAAAAGATTTGTTTACTTAATGTTGTATTCTTCAGAAATAATTTAATAAAATTTTGCTGCAAATATCTTAAATAAAACAAACAAAAATTTAGTTTAAATTTATGTTTTATTTGTTTTTAAGTATTTCAGAATAAAAATAATACAATAATATGCAATATTAAAAAACATGAGTTATTTTTAATTTGGAAAAAAATGTACAATAATTACACAGTGCAGCATTTTTAAGGTCATCGTGTGGTTCCTCCTTCATACCCGTTTTTTTTTGAAGTATATATCGAAACTAAAAAAAACCTGCAAAGGACTTGGCCAGATTACATCAAATTTTTTTTTTTATGGACACCCTAAGTTTTTGTACCCAAACACGATTTTTTTAAAAAAGGAAAATTTTTATGGAATCCATATATCATAAACCGTTCGGAATTTTGTTTTTATGTCTTTGGCAAAGTTGTAGATCCAAACCAAAGCAAAAAAATTCTCATATGGACCGACCCAAAAAAATTGCATCCACTGCATCAAAATTGCAAAAAATTGGGAAAAATGCTATTTTTTCATGATAATATGGAAATAGCCAAGCTTCTTAAAAAATGTTTCTGAGTGGGTGTGATTGTCATGTGTGTTTTATCTTCGTGTTGCGGTTTTTAGGTGGAACTGGGTTTTTACAACACCTCATCTTCCTAAACAGGATTTTAAAATTGGTGTGATGTGCAACACGAAGATAAAACACACTTGACAATCAGACTAGCACGCAGTATAAATAACAGTTCAAGTATCGTTTCATTGTCATTCAACAAGTGTATTCGAAAGTGAAAAGTCTAATTATATCCGTGTTTTGTGCAAAATTTTACAATTCAACTATTGTGCAATATGGAAAATAGCCGGTGTCCAAACATTGATTATTTTTGTTTAGTTTGTGGTCATATGGTGCCTACAAGTGTGCAAAGGAAAAGGTCTACTCCGGAATTTAAGCTAGCCTATGCATCTTATTTCGATGAGGTTGATCCCAGCGGTGAAGATTACACTCCAAATACAGTGTGTGGCACTTGTTACTTCCGCCTTTTGGATTGGTATCATCGACGAGGTAGAAATTTAAGTTTCATGAAGCCAATGGTGTGGATAAAAGACCCAAATTCACACGACAAATCCCGGTGTTACTCATGTATCAATTACTCCCCTAAGTTAAATAAACATATGTTAAAATGCAAAACATATGTGGCCGCTTATACAGGCATACTCCCGGTGTCAATGCCTGATGGTGTCAAACCACCTAAGCCTCCGAGTCCGGATGTTATGTCCACACGGTCATCCACTACGACTTTCACAAATCAATCAGATTTCCAAGATGCCGATTATGAGCCTGATATTGACGACGATAAACCAAAACCGCTCGTACAAAACGAAATGGACTATGTTGTGGCTAAGATGGGCTTATCACAGCGGAATGCAGAATTTCTAACCTCATTTTTGAAGCGCCGAAAGCTTACAGAGCATACCGTTAGTGCCTCATCATACCGGAGCCGTCAAACAGAGTTCCAAACATTTTACACCGTCGATGCAGCGAACACGTTTACCCACTGCATTGACATCGAAGGATTAGTGAATCAGTTGGGAATGGCGTATGCTGCTGATGACTGGCGATTGTTTATTGATGGCTCAGTATCAAGTTTAAAAGCTGTGCTGCTCCATAAAACTAACAACAAGCCTTCAATTCCATTAGCATATGGCACTTATATGAAGGAATGCTATGAAACTTTAGGTAATATATTGGAGAAAATCAAATATGAGGAGCACAAATGGAAAATTTGTTGCGATTTAAAAGTCGTGAACATAATGCAAGGTACTATTTTCTATTTGTATTTAGTAGTATCCTTTTTTAAGTGCTCTTCTTTAAGGAATAATTTCAAAAGGTGGCTTCCCTAGCTTCTTTTGCTTTATTTGCGATTGGGACTCACGATACCCGGGCAATCAGTATAAGCGCACAAACTGGAGTGCAAGAGATGCCGAAAACGTAAAACAACTTAAACTGAAAAATGAGCCGTTCATAAGGGAGACTAGTGATATATTACTTCCGCCGCTCCACATAAAACTAGGAATCGCTTCAAAGTTCATCAAAACTGCTGTTGGAAGTAGTGATGAAGTTTTTGATTGCTTGAAAACTATATTTCCGAAACTCAGCGATGCAAAAATTAAAGCTGGTAATTATGTAATTTTAATTATTTTTATATCTGATTTCGCGGGACCCGCTTTATCTATACCTATCTTAATCGTTTGTAATAAATTTGTTTACATTGAACAGGTGTCGTGAACGGCCCAGATATCAGGAAGTTAATGAAAAACGATACATTTACAGCTGTGCTTACAAATGTAAATTTTAATCTCCGAAACGCATGGGACGCTCTCAAAGCTGTAATTCAGAATGTTTTAGGAAAGGATCGAGCAGAGCCAGATAAAGCAAAGAAATTAGTGGCAACAATGCTGCAATATTTTGAAAATATAAATGTATCGATGACGCTGAAATTGCATTTTTTGCATCATCATATTGATGTTTTTTTTAAAACAATTGCCCACCGAATCAGATGAGCAAGGGGAGCGATTCCACCAGGTCACAATGCCAATGGAAAAAAGATTCAAAGGCAAGAAGCTGGACGCAATGCTTGCAGAGGTTTGTTGGTGGAGCCACAAGGTGTGCCTGTGTGAGGATGGTGATATGGAAGACCCAGGAGACACTGGATTTAGAGATGTGCCTTTGGATCCTCTTTCTTCTTGTAGTAGTGCAGAGTCAGATCATGACCTTGAACCACCACCAAAAATATTTAAACCTTAACAGGCGTGAGTAGCAATGGTATGTTATTTATTTATTCTGTTAAAATTATATATTTTCTTATTTTAGTTCTGTTCGACAAACGTTACCTCGCGAACCCGCTTTGACTCCATCTTACCAAAAAGCGTTTTTATTAACAAAAATTCGGTAAATGAGAGCGTGATAAGAAAGTAATTGTGTTTCTCATTTTACCAGAAGTTACTATACTTTTTTCGGGTAAAATCGTAGCAGAATAAAATCATCGGCAGTTAATAATACACATGTTTTGCATTTGTATAAATAAACAAAAAAACTTAAACAAAAAATAAAAAAAAAAATATGAAATTGTTAATTGCGTTATAAAATAATTACTTTTTATTAATAAAATAAATATATTCATTTTTTCAAAAACATATCAGCATTACAACAATAAAATGTTTAAATAGTAAATTTGAAAACAAGTAACAACAAAAACGGCATTAGCCTATATAGTCTTTCTTTGTCGAAACGACAAACATTGGCTATGCAAAATAAGTGTGAGCAAAAAGATGTGCTTTCTAAGGAATGTTCGTATTAAGATGACATGTACTAGAGAGTTGTTTATATTGTTGTTAGATATAATTTAGCTGAAGAAAGATTTCTTAAATTCCCAGTATTTAAGCCATTTCAGGACAAAATCATGAAAAAATCATAAAAAATAGCATTTTTTCCCAATTTTTTGCAATTTTGATGCAGTGGATGCAATTTTTTTGGGTCGTTCCATATGAGAATTTTTTTGCTTTGGTTTGGATCTACAACTTTGCCAAAGACATAAAAACAAAATTCCGAACGGTTTATGATATATGGATTCCATAAAAATTTTCCTTTTTTTAAAAAATCATGTTTGGGTGCAAAAACTTAGGGTGTCCATAAAAAAAAATTTCGATGTAATCTGGCCAAGTCCGTTGCGGATTTTTTTTAGTTTCGATATACACTTCAAAAAAAAACCGGGTACGAAAGAGGAACCAATTTATGTGTTGCACTGTGTTATTTAATAAGTTTTTTAAAAGAGAAAAATAAGGAGTAATAAAAGGATAATTAAATTTGTTTAAATGTTGTACTAAATATTGTATCGTCCCATTAAAAACAGTGCTGTTGAAATTTTTTTCACAAAGTTGTTTTTTTATCATACTTAAAAATAGGCATTAACCTATCATATCACAATTAGATTTCAGCAAATATACAACATTTAGCAACCCTTGTGAACAACTTATTTAAAAGTTGTTTATAAATAAAAATTTTGTTTTTAACCGGAAGGAAAACAAGCAAATCGAATTAATCCAATACTTTTAAATTGCTCATAGATGTTGGCATTTTATAAAAGAACGTCTACAGAAACAAATAAAATAATTCTGACTGCTTTGGAAAGTCCAAATTAAAAACGAACATAAGCTTGAACAATATGTCTACAGCTGATAAGGATTTTATTATTGGATATTTAATACCATGGAAGTATATAGAAATACTTTTAACATCAAAAATTTCTCCTTCCACTAATAGGAGTGCTTGTATCTGTGAATTTTGAATTTTTAGCAAATTTAGTTTTGCCTCTAGTTCTTCGGATGTTTTGCCAATTATTGCGAAGGACTCTTGAGAATCTGCAATGGTAAATTTTTTGCGTTTCTTTGATCCACTGGGACTTGTTAATGTAGTTAAAGATGGTAAAAGTAAATAGTGCAGCTACCAAAAAATAGTGAATGTTTTGGATTCTTAAAAAAAAAATAAAACAAAATACCGAATTTGTTGTCAATCGAATGGTTCAGTTGCAGCAACCGAATTTTTTGGATGTGACTATCGAATTGAATAATTCGGTTACCACAACGCATCTATTCGATTGGCTACAAATTCGGTAGTCAGCACAAATTTGTCTTCTCTGTGTACTTATACAGTCGTATGCATAGATATTTAGTTAGTTTTTATAACAGTCTTATAAAGAAAATTTGTTGTTGCTTTGCATGTTGATTCAATTTATAAGTGTGGTATAAAAATCATGCCGTATGCATAGACATGCATACGGCTTTAACATTTACCTTCGTTACAGGCATTTGCTTTTAGTAACATAGATGATACTAACGAATTGGCGACTGCTTCTAACAACTTGTTTTCATACTGTGGCCATTTAACCAACAAATCTTTCGCGTTAGGAAATTTAGTAGAAAAATCAATACCAATCTGGAAGGGCAAACCAACAATTTGAATTACTAATGGCTTCTTTATCTATTAAGAAAATAGTCTAAAATACATGGGAAGCAAAAACAAATTTTCGTTAAACCATTTTCGTAATACAAAATTATTTTAATAATAAACATTTTTATATTCGTTCGAACCAGACCAGAATATGGTCACTGTTTAAGCACTTCTTTAATAGATTTCATTTCCTTTATTTGGTTAAATCTTTAGTTTGAACATTTTCTCCAGTAAAGGTCAAACTCATCCGTTGTTATCGTCTTATTTCTTAAACACTCCACCGAAAATTCTGAATCGGGTTCGGGATCTGTATATAAACAAACAAGAAAGTTATTTATGGCTGCAAAAAACTTAATTATACTATCTATTTTATAAATATACGAATAAAATATTATTTTACAAACAACTTACTAAAAGATGCTGTTTCTTGCTCTGTAAATTTTGATTTTATTTCTCTCAATGGTTTACTTTGGCGTATTTGCGTATTTGGTTTACTTTGGTAAATTTGCAAGCATATTTGTTGTTCAAGATTTGCACAATATGTTATTGTACATTTGTAACCCTTTACTTCTATATATTTTGCTATTGTATTTATAAGCAACACTCCAACTTCATCTCGCAACAGTTTATTTTCTTCGTAGTACTTTAAAATTTTTTTACCAACAATTGTATCGTCTAATATAGTCATTAGGGATGGAATAGGTCGGAAAAATGCAGTTTCAGATTGGAAACAGGTAGTTTCAGATTGTATTGTATTAGGGCTGTGTTCAAACAGTTTTGCTTATATTAGCTCTATTTTCAGATAAAGTAGTTTCAGATATCCGTATATTAAGATTGTGTTCGAAAGTGGCTTGATCTCCAACCGGTAAATTTTGAAATAATTTGTTTATATGATTTTTACTGAGATAATCTAAAACTTCCACAGTTACACATTGCTCTATAAGAAGTGAAATTAGTATTACTAATTGATTTATAATTTAATTTATGAAAAATAGTCAAAAACTATATACTTACCACGTAAGTGACCATATATATGACAGAGTTTCCATTCCTTTAGGATTTTGTATAAGTCTGAATTCTGGTAACTAATATCCAAGTGATTATCCTTCCAGTTTATAAAACAAATATTTTTTTTAATATATATTATGATAAAAATTTTTTAATTTTACGAATTGCTTGCCGCAATAAATTTTAACCACTTGGACGGGAGGCCCCAAAAGATCATTTATTGTCACTATTAAATATAACTGTGTAACTGTTTTAAACTCAAAGGCGGAAAAATGAGCATTATATTCTGAGAGAACTTTTTGACAACACAGATAAACTTCACCAGAGTTTGTTTCGGCAATACATTTTATTATATATAAGTCAATATCCTGTTTAAAATTAGCAATGAACAAATTCTCGCTATATTTATAGCCATAAATTTTAGCTTCACTATATAGAGTTATATTTTGGATGTCAGTTTCTAATTTACCACTAACCATTTCTTTGGCTTTGAAATCATTTAAGCGATTTTTAAGAATAAAATCACGGTTTAATGTAGGCTGCAAAGTTAAATTCGCGAAGCGCATTTGTTGTTTAAATGCACAAGTTTTCGAAACTATTTTTCTCGATGTTATGACGTGTGTATATATTTTAAATTCTCTATGCTTAGATTCATATTTGTAAGTCCATAAATTTCCACATTTTCTAATAAATTTCCACATTTTCTAATAATCGTAGGGTAATGCACAAGAAAGTCGAATTTAGGTGTTAAATTTTTCTTAAATATATTTTGATATTCATTGTTAACTGTTTTAATTTTTCTCTTAATTTGTGATATTAATTCATCTGAAATCATCGATCAGTTCCAAAAAATACAAAATAAATTTCCAAGCTTCGTCTCCAAATGGTATAAGATCACATATTATACATAAGTGGAAAATAGTGACAAAAGGCCATCATTTGTTTGGCAGTTAATTTCAGTCTTCGATTATCCAACTCCTTCATTAAAATTTGGGGGTTTTCGCTACCTTTGTCATTATTTACGTAGGAAAAATTTTTTAGTCTATTGTTAAGACAATTGATATCAAAATATTTCATAGTTTTTATGAAATAAATTAAGCAGTCACTAAAAATATTATGACAAATTCCTTCATATATATCATGCATAAGGTCCACACTGAAGTTTTCAGTGCCGTGAAAAGATGGTGTTGTATTGAATACACAGTCTGTGACTACTCCAGTTTCAGATGACAAGTTAGCACCAACTGCTTCTCGATAATTATTCATATTTCTCATTAAAGTTGGATTTTCTTCGCATGATTTTTGCGCTACATCTTTTTTCATCATACAAAATCTACAGTAATAGTTTGCAGAAAAGGATTTTACGAAATTAAGAATTGTATCGAGCCCAAGATTATCTCCTATTATTATTCCGACGATAAAGGAGACAGTTTTTAATACAGTTTTTGTATTTATTTCAATACCTTCTACTTCGAGCTTTTTTAAGGCATTTACCAACGGCAAAAAACACGTATTACTTCTATACATTTTTACATCAGCAGATTTAACTGAGCACGCTAAATAGACTGTATTTTGTTTGAAAGATTTACCAGGTAAGCAAGGAAAGCTGTAATAAACACATCGCCTGTTGCTTTTGCTCCTATGTTATTGTTTATACCAAAATCATCAACATAAATAAAATATGAGATTATAATTTTTTGAAGATAAAATCTACACTTTTGACGCCATAGATCTCCTTGTATAAAATTGGTAAACTGAATGGTTGTAGTTTCCATATGTAGTAAAACTTCATCAAGAATGTTGTTAGATTCAAATAATTTTTTAAACTGAAACTCTAACGGCATTAATGTGACATTTGAATTGTGCGAATTTTATATTTTATACGTTTGAGCATTTGAAATAAAATTCATTTTTTTCATGCATTTTTCAAATTTATATTCGCGAAATAATTCATAACCATCATGAAAAATCTCATTTATTTGTCTACTTTGGGGACAAATTTGGTCTAAGAATTTTTAAGAAAATCACATGGTTAAATGTGATATTTGAAGCAGCTGTAAGAATAATTAACAATCTCCACATTTTCCAGCGAACCGGAACTTGAAGGCAGTTCAAACTGGGACTTATTTTGAACACTTGTTTCCTTAAAATGATTAAAAACGTGTTTTTTAAACGACCTCTTTAATGCAAATTTTTGATAACAGTCACTAAAATTATACACATATTGTTCATTTTCTCCAACAAATGGACAGTCCCTCAAATGAACGAAAAATTCCTTAGGACAATAAAACAATTCGTTACATAAAACATACCATTTTCGTTATTATTCACTTACACGTGTTTTACTTCACTTTTTTACGTGTATTTGCCACGTATCACTAACTAATATTTTCTTCACAGATTTTTCTTTTCTTACAGCAAGAAAATACGAATTTTTTTATATATTATTTTTTCTAAAAATCTAAGGCTACTACTTTTACCTATCCAAGCTTCCAAGTTATTGTTACCAAAAAAACGCCTAAGAAGTAGCCAACTCCAACATTTAGCGGGAATTGTTTCTACATACCCTTTGTATGTGACGTCAGAAACATATTTACTTTAACTCTATTTTTTATAAAGGACTCATGTGCCAAAACTTTGAACTTGGTTTAGAAGAAGTTCGCAGTTAGATCTGCCGGTTAAATATTTTCCCCGGTTCCCGAAAAGCGTGAAGTATTCAACTATACTAAGAGAAATTTAATTATTTTAATACTGCATAAAACTATAAAACACCTAATTTCAGATTATTAACTAAGTGATATTTTTCATACACAAAACTACAAATAATATTTAAAAATTTTTAAAGTTTTGACAAGCAATACCTAATATAACCTTAAATATCAAATAGTAGTCGAAAAAAAAACAACAAATATTAATAATATAATATAGGGTCCGCCAAATAACTTTTTTTTGAAAATGCTATAAAAAAAAATATGTACTAAATATTTTCTAAAATTTCTTTTTTTTATTTGAAAGTACAATCCTTCCGGTTAATAATGGAAAAATTTCATTCAAATGGCTGCCTCGGCTGGCCATGCAGTAGCCTACACGATCGGTCCAATTTTTAAGCACATTATCGATTGTGTGCAGCTGTATTTCACCAATGGCTTCACGAATATTGTCCTTTAAAGCGTCAATTGTCTCTGGCTTGTCGGCGTAACACTTATCTTTGACGGCACCCCACAAATAATAGTCCAACGGTGTCAAATCGCAGCTCCGAGGTGGCCATACGACATCAGCTCTGCGGCTGATAATGTGATCTTCAAAAACAGGGCGCAAAGCATCGAGTGTAGCTTCGGCTGTGTGGCACGTAGCGCCGTCCTGTTGAAACCAAATTGTCGCGAATATCCTCCTCTTCAATTTTTGTGAACAAAGATTCGTTCAACATGGCCCGATAACGATCGCCATTGACTATAACGGCCAGCCGAGGCAGCCATTTGAGTGAAATTATTTTCCATTGTTAACCGGAAGGATTGTACTTTCAAATAAAAAAAAATTTGAGAAAATATTCAGTAGTTTTTTTATAGCATTTTCAAAAAAAAAAGTTATTTGGCGGATCCTATACTTATATATAAAAAGTCAAGAAAATACGATTATTAAGTTCATAATTTAGCTTAACTTAAATTCATATTGTCTAAATTATTCAAAAACGCGTTAAACTTTGTTTTAATTATTCAAAACCACAAATTTTGAAATAGCTAAACAAAAAGAAAAAAGCTAAAATATCTACATAAGCTTAAAATTTAAATGACCTAAACGAAAAACGTATTTTCTTAATTAACTACCCCAATTATAAAATTCTAAACATTTTCTACCTAAATTTATTATTCAAAACAAATTAATTCTATATATATACTTTTTTTTACTAACAATTCGTTTTGAGTGTATTTTGTATTCTTATCTTTTAAAACAATCCAACCTGAGAGTTAAATGTTTTGCTTAATCTAAACATCTATTTTTATTTAGCGAATTTTTTTTATACAATAACAACAACAACGATTTTAGTTAACTTCATTGCTGGGCCCATCTTTGGAACAACTTGAATCGAAACATCAGTATGTAAAGCAATCGTGAGTAATTAAATATAAATTCAACCATTTAAATTTAAAGAATTTAAACATTCACTCTCAGTCTGTCAGTCCGATTCCAACTATTCCAAGTTAGATTTTTTTGTTTTGCTAAATAACTTCTGGTATTATTATTTAACATAAAAGTTTATACTTTTACAATTCAGTATGTTTATCAATCTTGTAAAATAAACATTCTAATATCTTATTCTACGCTTTATTTCACTTTAATTTTAAAACTAAATTCTCATAGTAAATAAATGAATTTTGTGAATATCTAAAATGAAATTCTAAACATTTTTTTTTGGGAGTGTCAATCGATAAAGAGAATGAATCCGTGTAAGTAATTATATATAAATTTTTAAAGGACAATACTGAAATCTAGGGTATTGTCATGGCGTATAACATTTGTTTATTAGGAGGGAACAGTGTACCCCAAAAGTAGCACACCTTACTTTATAATTTACTGATTTCGCAAAATTGTTTACATAACATCTTAAAATAAATTTTGGCTCTCGAATTATTTTCTGGCATGGAATTTTGTATATATAACACACAATGGGTTGAGAACCTTACAATAGCTAGCTTAGGGAACATCTTTCACCATGCTTTCGACCTTGAAATGACCTAGCAGCACACTACAAACATAAGGCTTGAGAATTAGTATTATATCTATGTAGCAATGAGTGATGAGATCCACTGCAGACTCTACACTTTTGTGAATTGCATTTTGCTACAGTATGACCTTTTTTCAGGCAGTTTATACAAGCAGGCACAGCTTTAATAAAGTCAAATCTTTGAAGAACTGGCACTGCGGAAAAAGAAAGGCAATTATAGATATTTTGTTGTGAAAATTTACAAAAGAGACAGTTCTCAGCAGATTGTTTAGGTTTCAAACAAGCTAGTGCTGTCTGTATTTTTCTAAGGCCCGTTATCATGTCTTTTCTTTTAAGAACTAGGTCTTGAAGTAGACGATTCATCAGCAGAGATGTGCTGGTACCTTTTATTTAAGGCGGCCTCACAGTCAGCCCACAATGGGAGCTTTTCGAAGTCAAGCTGTTCTTCCCACTTGGATTTAGTGACTGGATCGACTTTCGACATCACTAGATGTATAGGAATGGCATTTGTTATCTTTTTATCATCACCAATAGATAACAATGAATCATATATGGCAGAAACAGTGTCAATCATGCTTCGTAAAGCAGAAGCCGAAGGTTTATTGATCTCAGGAAGATCGAAAAGTTTCGAAATATTATCGAAAAGATCAGACAATCATTGTCATAATCCTTTTTTTAGCTGGCTAATGCTTTGGGGTAATTGTTTTCAGAAATCTGAAAAGCTTTGACTGTACCCAAAGCTTCATCGGATAAGCATGATATGAGATGATTGAATTTTTCAATATCTTTAAGTGTCGGATCATTGTGGACCAGATTGTCAAACAGGCTCATAAAGTTTTTATACTCGGAATATTTTCCACTGAATTTTGGGAGCCGCATGTTTGGAAGCCTAGAATGATGAGTTTGCATCATACTGAACGAAGTTTCAGGCATACTAGGTCTTTTATGTTTGGCCTGAAGACACGTTAACATAGCTTTCGTGGTCACACACGTATCTTCAAGCCCAGATCGGTCGTCATTTGTTGGATCTAAAATATTCAATTCAGACTGATACTGCATTGCTTGAGCAATATGGTCTTTTAATATTTCCATGCGACAATCTATCTCAAAGGGATTGAAAGAAATCGTTTTATCTACAATAGATAAAGCTTTGGTTTTTTGCCGACCATATTGAAAGAAAATCACAAAAAAATTCAAAAAAAAAATCTAAAGTATAATTGATAATAATATTTCAATAAATTTCGCAAAATCAGATTTCAAATAAATTTTCCTTTAAATTGTGGAAAACTTTCAGCAAATTATTTTAATTTGAAAATAATTTGGGGGAAATATCGTATTTTAAAAAAAAGAAAACGTTAAAAAGCGGAACTAAATGAAATTAAATAAAAAAATTTATTTAAAATATTACAGAGTATTACTGAATTCTGAAAATTTATACGAAATTTGCTTGGCTTTAAGAAAAACTTAAAATTCGCGATTTTTCGATTCAACACACAATTTCATTTTATTTTTATATCAAATTGAAAAAACTCACCACACGCACTTTCAAATAAATTGCAGAAGAAAACCAGTGTTTTTTAAAATTAAACACCTCGCTCGCCCGTTTACGATCAACTTTATACTAAATGTCTTACCGGCAATGAATTTCAAGAATTTTGGTTTTAAAAAAATAATAAATTTGCACTTTAGTCTTGTTAAAATTTGCTTAAGTTGTGGTCAAATTCCACAAAAATGTTTGTTTTCACTCCGTTTACAATTTTTTCACTAAAACTCACGATCACTGTTCATTCAGCCACTTGAACCAACCTTTGGTAACGTTTACACAAAAATATAAAATACTTTACCAAGTTTAATAAAGTAAATCCGCGAAATATTTTTATTTTTACTAAATGTAATCTTCACGCACAGTTTTGGTGGACATTAAAAAAATGTATTTAAAAAAATAAATTTTTCCATACGATATGTATGTACATTAATGAAATGTCCCCTTTTATTGTTAAGTTGGTCACGTTAAGCACCGAAATTATCATATGTCGTTATCGTTACCGATAACAAATAAATGTATACATATGAAAGTGTCGAAGAAAAAGAAGAGAAAAACAAAACGATGAAATAATAACTCGCGATATTAAATGTTTCACTTTTAAGGGTGGGTTTTGTTCAAAAAATATGTATATGCATGTGTAAATGAAAATGAACTGTAAAAATAATTTTGTGTTTTAACTGGCAATTGAAAAAAAAATAATAATAATTTCTGAATAATTTACAGAATTATCTCTAAAATCTGATTAACTTACAGATTTAAGGTTTACACAAAATACTCAGATAGACCCGAATCACTTTCCTGGTTGTGTTGTGGACGACACTTGCGGCAACGGCAACGACGAGGCATGGAAAGCAGCAACAGGAAACCAAGGCACATATAATAAAAAAAACCGAAAACGACTTTCGAAAATTACGAATTAATCTGTATGTTTCTATCAACAACAAGAAACAAACAGAGGAAAAAAATTGTTTGCAACAATTTAGCAAATAAAATTTTATTTAAATATTTTGAATTAATTTTTCAAAATAGTTAATTAAACAATTCAACAAATCAAGTCCCTGCTCGGGCGCCAAAATTCAAAATCATAGAATTTTATTTAAATTTGATAAATAAAAAATGGTGGGCAGATTTGTTAAATTGAATTCCAGAAAATTAGCGGTAAGAAAACACGTCTTGTTGTTTTGCTTTCAAAATCCAACTGTATCGTTTTATTAAGCAATATGGAGCATCAAGCTCGCTATTGTATATTTTTCTTTCTTCTCTTCTATATCAGCAATTGCCGTTACAATCAACATAGTTGCAAAATTCATTATTATATTAATCAACATTATATTTGAATTACTTATTTAAATTCAAAATACATTTCATATTCAATAAAATTCAATTATAAAAAATAATTAATAACAAAATGTGTTATTATTAAAAATAAGTGTTACGGCAGAACCAATTGTTATTTAAATAAATTATAATGATTGTATATTGATATTTGTATAATTTAACTAAGTTTATGAGTTCCCAATAATAATGTATATAAATCCCATTAATCCCCAATGAATTGCCAATACGTTGAATGGCAGTGGATACTTCACGTAGAATTGTATTTTTACATAAAGGAAAACGTGGTAACTCCTTTTTTTCGAAGATAATCTTATAAGAAGAATTGAAACATTTTTGTCTTTGGTTGAGAATCATCGCCAGAGCAGATCGTTATTGCAAATAAATAAATATAAAACAAGTTGAATAAAACACAAAACTAAAGAGTTTTTTTTTTTAAGACGCAACAATCTGCGATTTTACATTTGGCGCCCAACGTGGGGCAGCAAATTTTTTGGAAAAAAGCAGCCATCTTGTAAATTGATGTTGGTTGGATTTCAGAAGCTGATGTCAGAAGCTGACATCTTTAATTTTGATGCTGACATCTTTAATTTTGAAGCTGACATCTTTAATTTAGAAGCAGACATCTTTAATAACAATTTATTTGTCACTAATAAATTGGTGTCAACTTTATTACCATTTTTTATTGGATTTGCATTTTGATTGCTGCTGATTGCTGTTTTAATAAGAAATTTGGTAAAAATTTGAGTTTTACTGAAATTGAGATTGCTTTGTGGATTTGTGGAAAATTATCACTATTGTTTGGAAACTATTGCAAAAGATTTGGTAGTACCTGAAATTTTATGCTGAGTTATTGCTGTTGGATTGGTGATCATATATATGAAACGATAAGGTTGTATTAATGTTATTATACTGACAAAAATCAGCAAACAAGTTATGAAATTAAAAGAAGTAATTTAATCAACTCAACGAAAGTAATTTGCGTCGAGGTTTTAAATATTTGTTAAAAAACTTGTTTGTTTATCTAAAATAACAACCATACATACACACACTTATATTTCCCTCATATACACACTTAAACCTTGTCCACACACAATATCCAATTAGTTTTCCCCATTAACCTAACCTATAACGCTAGTCCTAACATTTTACCTACACAAACACAAAACCATTCGCCATCATTTCCATTCACGCACACCATTAATTATTTGCTGTCTGCAAATTTTTTATGCCAATTTTGTTGATATGGTCCAAAAATACTTCAACTTTATAATACTGAATAATTGTTCTTTGAAATTAGTTTTAATAATTTTAATTTTATTTCAAAATATTTTTTCTTTTTGTCACTTGTAATAAAACTTTGAAAAGATACGAAACAACTTTTATTTCTAAAATTATATTTTCCTGAATAATTGGATATATTCCAATAGGTTATGGGCTATTGATTCAGGATGTTTAAAGAAGAATTTAAAGCAACTGTAACAAAATTAAATCGCAATAATTTTGCGGTTTGGAAGGTTAAGATGGAGCATCTTTTAATAAAGGAAGATCTTTGGGAAACGGTATTAAACCCAAAACCAACATTGCCGGATGCAAATTGGTTGAAGAAGGATGGACAAGCTAGAGCTTGTATAGGGCTGATGGTTGAAGATGACCAGTTAATTCATTTTAAGCGTGCAACTACAGCTAAGGAATATTGGACCATTTTAAGAGAATTTTACGAAAAGCCATCATTGAGTAGTCGTGTTTTTATAATGAAATCTATATGCAAGATGCAACTTCATGACGACGAGAAAATGGAAGAACATATCAACGAGTTAAAGAGTTATGTTGAACAATTAACAATAATGGGAGATCCTCATAGCGAATCCTGGATTATAGCTATGTTATTGAGAAGTTTGCCCGATTCCTAAGATCCATTAATTGTGGCGCTGGAAGCACGAGATGACAGTCAAATGAATATTAATGTTGTAAGATTTAAGTTAATAGAAGAAGCCAAACGAAAAATGCACTAGAGAAGTTCAGAAGATACAGCTGTAATGAAAGTCCAAAGGCGAAAACAATTTACTGAAAATAATATTAAATGTTTTTTCTGCAAAAACAAAGGTCACATAAAAAAAGACTGTAAGTTTTACAAAGATTTTTTGAAGAAATCCTTTCAAGTCAATATGACGGGATGTGAAGGTAAGAATACAAATGATTCAGAACACTGTTTTATACTTGGTGGATTTAGTAAAGAAAACTGGTACGTTGAGTCGGGAGCAACCTGTCATGTTTCAAATTGTAAAGATTTTTTCGATACCCTAAACGAAAACGTTTCAGAACCAATACACGTTGCCAATTATCAAATTCGTTCGCAAGGAAGAGGCAGCGGTCATATTCATGTAATCAATGGTGATGGTGAAGTCGACAAGGTTGTTATCAGGAATATGTTGTTTGTCCCATCAATTGAATGTAACCTGCTGTCGGTGAAAATATTAACAGAAAACGGGTATAAAGTTAAATTCGAAAACAAATTATGCGAAATCATAAAGGGGAATAAAGTTGTGGCAATTGCAGAACTACGAAATGATCTATACAAGTTAAAAGCGAGGTGCCAGAAAATTAATGCAGTTGAAAACGAAATAAAGCATGAAGGATGTATACATGAATGGCATCGTCGGATGGGACATCGCGACATAAATGTGATAGAAAGGCTTTTAAAAGAAAATAACGTAAAAGTGCGCAAATGCGAAAATGATGTCCAGTGTGAAACCTGTCTATCAAGCAAAATGGTCAGAAAACCATTTCCAAAAGCTTCAAGTGAACAGTCGAAGTCTATAGTCTAGTATTTATTAAAACATAAATCCGATGTTTCAAATCGATTGAAGTACTACATTAACTACGTACAAGCAAAATTCAACAAAACTCCTAAAATAATTAGGTCCGATCTAGGAGGAGAATATATTGGAGATCAAGTGAAATCATATTTAACAAGATTAGGAATTAGACAGCAATTTACTACCCCATATACCCCACAGCAGAATGGAGTCTCTGAAAGAAGAAATCGGTATCTATAGGTGAATATTTTTACGGGTTGTGAGGGGTACAAATAAAAATGGCTGTTTTTTTTTATAAAAAAGGGAAAAATAAAAAGATGGCCTTGTTTATTTTTAAACGTTATAAACTTTATTTGCTTAACCTAAAATATGAATTTAGGTTAAGTTTAATTATGAGTTTAATTTTAGGATTTTAGGTTTCATTTTTAAGTCTTAATTCACTTTAGATATAATGTTTTTTTTCTCAAATTAGTTTTAAGTTTCAATTTAAATGGAAATTAATTTAAGTTTTAATTCACAATTTTTTAAGCTTTTAGATTTAAGTTTTTAATTTCAATTTCCTTTTTTATTGTTTTTAGGTTTAAGTTTTAACCTTGATTTTATATTTATTTTTTAACAATTTTTCTTTTAGATTTAGGGTAAGTTTAAGTTTAATTTATTTGATACACTTTAGGGGGTTGAATTTTACTTAACTTCTATCCGTTGCGGTTGTGCACTTGTTACTTTGTTGGTGATGTTAAAAACATTGAAAGTCATGTTTTGCTTTTTTGCTCTTTTTTTGGATGCTGGTTAAACTTCAAAAGGTGAGAAGAGTTGGTGTTGGCACCTTGGGTACAATAATTATACCAATTGTACCAACAGATCATATTTTATCAGTGACGTCATGTTGGGTGTGATGGTTAGCTTTACATAAGCTTTACCATCCAACTTCTAGGTCTTCAATTTGTTTTCGCGAACAAATGAAGCGGCTATGATGACGTTAAACTTGGGTTTAATATGGCTCTCGAAGTAACACATCCGTCTTCAGTCATAGCGTAGACTTCCGCTGTTGGAACAAATGTCCTTATTATTGAAGATGGTAAGCCAAAAATGGTTTTTGTAGATGGTATTGTTGTGGTCTACCTGGTGTTCTGGCTACGAGTGGTCGTAGGTACATGGGTATCGGTGGGTATAGTGCTTAAAACTCTTTGGTGGCCGTGAAGTACAGTATGATGTTTCAAGCCGCAGACCCGACAACGAGGTGTATTTTTGCAGTCAACCACAAGATGGTTTCTGGCCAAGCAATTTGTGCAATAATGCATCTGCAGTACAGTTTTGTATTTTTGTGCCAAGTTCTGGTCCAGGAACTTTTTGCAGGTGACGATACGGTGGTCGGCTTTGCAGATGCCACATCCAAAGTAACGACGACTTTGAGGAGGGTTTGACCGTACTGTGGCTTCTTGTATGGGTCTTCTGGGTTGGGTTGCATCACTTCTAGCCGTTTGACGTCTGGCGACCCGCGAATTTTGGCGAGTGGTTGTGCGGTTGGGAACACGTGCTGTTCTTTGGGTTTGGGTGCGTGGAGCCATTTTCTAAATGAAATGAAATAATGAAATTAGCAAAATGTGGTGAATAGTGGAGGTTAGTGTGTTAGATGAGTGTATTCAGTGAATTTTGGGTAGTATAGAAAGTTAGTAGTTTAAGATACAGATGGTGGGTTAATGTTACTAAGTTTAGTTTGTGGGTAGAACTACAACTTTCGTTATAGGCCTAGTCAACTCTCCAGTTGGAGTGTGCAAATCCACGACTCTAGTACGGCCGTCGGATCCGGGGTAGACCTTAGTCACACGTACTAATGACCATTCATTAGGGGGTAAATTGTCCTGCTTGATAACGACAATATCATCGATATCAAGTTGACGTCTTGGATTTTTTCATTTGTACCGCTTGTGGAGTTCTTTTAGGTACTCATCCTTCCATCTTCTGCAGAAGTAATGGTGTTGAATCCTGAGCTTCTGCCATCTTTGTGCCAGGGTAATATTTCCATCGCTTAGGTCTGGTTCGGCTGGGGTCAATAAAGTTGAACCTATCAAAAAATGGCCTGGGGTTCTCGCTTGACGGGCTAAGGGGTCTCGAGTTTAAACAACCTTCAATTCGAGCAAGAAGGGTAGAAAGCTCTTCAAAGGTGTACTTTAGTGTGTTCATCTTCTTGAGGTGAGACTTAAAGCTTTTCACTCCTGCTTCCCACAATCCTCCCATGTGAGGAGCTCCTGGCGGAATGAAGTGCCACGTCAAATTCTGGAAACTGTTCGTTGACGTAATAGATCCTTTCAAGTTCCTCATGAATTCCTGCCGCTCTTTTCTCAATAACTGGCTAGCTCCTCCGAAGTTAGTACCATTATCTGAGTAAATGGCGGCAGGGCATCCCCGCCTCGCAAAAAATCGTGCGAAAGCTGCCATAAAGGCCTGGGTAGATAGGTCTGATGTCGGTTCCAAATGAATGGCTTTTGTCGCAAAACAAACAAAAACACATACATAACCTTTGGTAATTCTGCACGTGCGGCCAGAATATACCTTAATATCAAATGGACCTGCGAAATCAATTCCGACATTGTAAAAAGGCCGGGTAACTGGGTGCGTTCTGGAGGAAGTGCTGCCATCAGTTGAGTTGCCTGACGATTTTTGTATCGTATGCAGGGTGAACATCTGTTAATAACCAGGCTAATCAAGTTTTGGAGCTTGGGAATCCAATAGCCTGACCGAATCACTCTCAGCATGACCTGATTTCCTCCATGTAGGGTTATTAAATGGGCATGAAGGGTTAGTAATTTGGCAAAGCAGCTTGCATAGGGTAATAAAACTGGATGGCGTTCATCATAAGTTAAACAACTTGATTTGGCTAAACGGCCATTGGCACGAATAATATTTTTAGAGTCTAAAAAGGGTGTAAGGGTAAGTAGGCTACTCTCTTTGGGTATTGGGATTTTTCTCTTAAAACACTGATACTCGTCTGTAAAATATTGGGTTTGGCATATGATTATAAGTCTATCCTTCGTTGAGCTTATCTCATGAGACTCGAGCGAAATGCTTGGGTGATTTAATAAAATATTGAGTCTTTCTCTGGTTGAAATCGTACTATTACGATCAGGAACTATTTGTTCATGACGAGCGTGTTTCTGCCGTGTAAATGAGATGCGGTCACAAAATCGATACACATATGACATGACTCGTAGGGCTTTGGACCATTTTGAAAATCTGCTCAGAATGTCAGGATTTTCAGTGTCCTTTGGCTTAGTATTTGCAGTTGTAAGAAAGGTTTGGCTGGGTTTTGCCTCAGCTTGAGTTGTAAATTCCTGTGTAGTTTTTGGCCAGTTCGATGAGGGTTTCTTCAACCACGAAGGTCCATTCCACCAAAGGGAATCTGATTTCAGCTCATCTGGGTTACAGCCATGGCTGGCGACATCTGCTGGGTTATCATATGACTCGACGTGATTCCAATTTTCAACTCCTACTGTTTCCGATATTGTCGCGACACGATTTGCTACAAATGTTTTCCATGAACTTGGTTGCTTTCTAAGCCAAGCCAAGACTATGGCTGAGTCTGTCCAAAAATATGTTCGATGTTGCGGTAAGTTGAGTTGGGTGAGTAAGTTGTGTACCATATTTGCTAATAACACCGCTCCACAAAGTTCCAATTTGGGTAAAGATACTACTCTTAGGGGCGCAACTCTAGTTTTTGCGAAGAGAAGGTTTATGGAACTTGGTCCATCTGCGTGTGTTATTCGCCCATATAAAACAGCTGAGTAAGCTTTTTCAGAAGCATTTGAAAAGCCATGAAACTCAATTTTAGCAGAGGGTGTGTAATAAATCCATCTTGGAATTCGAATTTTCTCAATATTATCGTAATATTGTAGAAATTTTTGCCATTTTATTAGGGTGAGGGGTTTGAGACATTCGTCCCAAGCTGTGTTGTCCTGCCATATTTGCTGCATAATAAGCTTAGCAGAAATGACAATAGGCGCTAACCAACCAGCTGGGTCAAATTAGCGCGCAATATCAGATAAAACTGTGCGCTTTGTGTATGCCGATTTTCTCTCAATCTTTGGTACATTGAAGAAAAATACATCTTCTTTTGCATTCCATCGAATGCCAAGGGTTTTTGCGTTCGAATCTGGGAGGGTTAATAGATCTACATCGAGTAGATGGTCTTCGGGTAATGTGTTCAAAATATCAGCAGTGTTTGAAATCGATTTTCTCAATGGAAAGCCGGCTGATTCCAGCTCTGTAATCAATTCTTGTTGAGCTTTTTTAGCGTCAATAATGGTATGAGCACCAGCTAAAACATCGTCAACATACATATTGCTTCTCAAAATTTGAGACGCTATTGGGTGGGTAGTTTGAACATCTTTAGCCAGTTCTAAAAGAGTGCGAATTGCCAAATAGGGTGCGCAATTCACTCCGAACGTGACTGTTTGAAGCTCATAATCTCGAATGGGTTCGTTGACGCTTTTACGAAATAGTATTCGCTGAAAGGGGGTTTGGGTAGAGTTCAACAAGATCTGCCGATACATTTTCATAATGTCGGCATTAAAAACGATCTTATAAAAGCGCCATTTTAAAATAACAACAACTAAATCTTGTTGCAATGTGGGACCAGTAAATAACGCATCGTTTAAGCTTCTACCGTTCGATGTTTTGCTCGAAGCATTAAATACAACTCGAACCTTTGTCGTAACACGATCCATTTTTATGACAGCGTGATGGGGTATATAATAATGATCATTTGAAGAAGTATTTGTGTTATAACTAACGGGTTTCATATGACCTAAGTCCATATATTCTTGCATCGCGTTATTATATTCTATCTTAAGCTCGTGTTTCCTCATCAAATTCTTCTCGTTTCTTTAATATTGAGCCATTGCTATATGGCGAGAGTTTTCTGACTTCATTTGTGGGGTTCGAAACGGAAGATCCACTTGATAACGGCCATCGGGTAAGCGTTGGGTTGTCTTCGAATAATATTCTTCGCAAAAAGAATCTTCAGAAGACTTAATGGGTTTTCTCGGGACTTCTTCAATTTCCCAAAATTTAGCTATACACTTATCAAGAGTACTTGAGTTGAAAAATGATACGACGGTTTGTGTTTCGCGTGATTTATCAACTGGACCTGTCAATATCCATCCGAATTTGGTCTCTTGAGCGATAAGGGTACCAAAAAAACCATTCTTAACGCCTTTTAAGAAGATTTCCGGGTAATATTCGCTGCCGATTAACATGTCGACAGGTCGGCTCGCGTAGAATTTCGGGTCAGCTAACTGAATGTCGCCTATATTTTTGGTGATATTTGGGTTTATGTCATGGGTGGGTTAATGACTGGAAACTCCTTTCACGACAATTGCTTGCATTGTCATTTTAAAATCTTTTTGGGTGTTAGAAATTAATGTCAAATCGCATAATTTATTTGATCGAGATGAACCAAGGTCTTCTAATCCTGCGATTTCAGCGAATATGGGTGTAGTGGGTATTTGCAACTTTCACCTGAAGTTGTCTGTGATGAAACTATCATCTGAAGCTGGGTCAATAAGTGCTCTCGCCGAGAATAGTTCGCCGTTAACCTCAACATTCAGAATCGCTGTTCCCAATAATTTCCTTCTACTAGGGTTAGATTTATTTGAAGGGGTAACCGTTGCGAAACTCTGCGTCGAGTTTCGTGAAGTCGACTGTTGAGCCAAATCATTCCCGTTATTTCCGGGTTTTTGGGTATTCGAGCTAGGGGTGGGTTTATGTAGAAGAGTATTATGGCGATTACCACATTGCCTACAAGTAAATGTGCTGCGGCAATCCTTAATTGTATGCGCAACAGCCAAACAATTGTAGCAAATTCCGTTCTTTTTAACGAAATCAATACTCTCGTATACTCCCAAAGATGTAAAGTTAGTACACTCTCTGCAAAGCTTGCAAATTGAGCCATCGGGTTTGCTGAATTTGGATGGGTGGGTTGGGTAAGAGTTTGAGACTTTTTGTTCATTTTGAGATTTCCCAATATGAGTCTGCTTTCTGGGTGCTTGGGTTACAGTGAGAAAATTATTTCCTTTTCTCTCATTCTGATTTCGATTATCAGAAAATTGTTTGAGTTTTGGGTTTTGATTCGAATAAAGAATCTTTGCATCGCTCACGGATTCAAGACCTTTATACTCCGAACTCAAAAAATGATCCAATTCTAGCCAAGAAGGAATTTCAGCGCTGTCTATCAGAGTTCTTTCAAATATGACTAGGTAATCTGTTGGTACAAAGATAAACAATAATCGGATCCCAATTATCTGTCTTTATACCCAACGTGTTCAAGGTTGAAATACAACTATTAATTGTTCTTTGTAGACTTCTAATGGCCGAACCGCACTGGTCATCAATATGGGGTAAAGTAAATAACCTACGCAATTGCGCATTAATCTGCATACGCTTGTTCTCATATTGCTTAGTTAATTCTGCCCAGGCTATATCAAACCCTTCGTTTGTTTGTCAAGGGTGCGTCATCAACTATTCTTCTGGCCTCTTTTTGGGTTTTTTCCTTCAGATGACATAATTTCTCAATGCCACTTTTGCGCTTGTTGGCGCCAATAATAGCCGCAAACAAGTCTCTAAAAGAGGCCCAATTTTTGTACTCCCCGTCAAATATTGGTACATCGCAGGGCGAAACGTGAATTTGTGGGCTATCATCGTGGTTGGGTGGGTTGCGTGATGTGTTTGGGGAAGTTTTCAAAGTCTCGGGTTCCACGCTTTCAGAAGCTTTTTCAAGTGCCTCGCCTAATGAGACTATTCTACACCTATAATATGCTTTAGCCGTCGCATATTCTGTTCTAACTCTGTCGATCTCCACAGTTCCTGTGGGTTATCTAGGTGCGGAGATTCCTGTATAATCTCGAAACGGGTACAGATCTTTTTCCACAAATTTTCCAGTTCGCGTATTTGAAACTTTATGGTCGTTACTGACCGTGAACTTTCTCTTAGTTTCTTATACTCTTCATAAAATGACCTCAATTCCCCTTGGGACAAATGAAGAAACCCTTTGCACGAGCTTTTTAATTGAAACATGTTCAGATTTGAGGGTAAAAAAAATAAAAAAGGTTTAAGCGCACTCGGATTTCTGTGTATGGGGTAAAAATTTACAAATTGCACTATTTGTACGGGTTTGTGGATGGAAAAGGGTTAAAATTGCGGTTTTGCTGTACTAAGCGGGTTAACTGTGGTACAAAGTGGGTTAATCAACTCTTTTTTATAGTTCCGCGAGTTGAATTTGGGTTTTCCGTATAAAAAGGGTTAATAAAGATTTTACGGTATAAAAAGGGTTAAATGAGGGGTTTCGGTGTAAAAAGGGTTAATTGAGTGTTTGCGGTGCAAAAAATGGTTAAGGTAAGTATAAATTATTTTTGTAATTAAATTTGTACAAGTAACAAATAAATAAATGCACTTACCGACCTTATCTAAATGTAGGGTACTTCTTTGTGTGTTTTTTGTTGATTTTCTTTTGCTGTTTTGTTCCCGCTTAATGCAGTTTACTTTGATGTTCCAGGTTAACACTTTTTATATATGTATGTTTGTATGTTTAACACAGTTTGGTTTAAAGTACTGTAAAAAATTTATCGTTTATTTTATATTTTTAAATTTAGTCGGTAGGGTTTTTTACTTTTAATTAACAAATTAAATCAAAAATTTGTTCTTAATTTCTTTGTTTATTTAACAATTTTATATTATAAAGTACAATTTTTTGCCAGTGGTGTACGAAAAATATGTGTGTTCACTGTTCACTTGTTTTGTGTGCAAAATAATAGTTTTGTATTGTTATTGTTGCTTTTTTTTTGAAAAATTCTTTTTAATAAAATTTTTTAATATTTATTTTGTTTTTAATAAAAATGGTTTTTATTTATAGATATTTTATAACACTTTTAATATGTAGGTATGTTTGTTTTGTGTTGTTTGAATTAACTTTTAATTTTATTAAAAATTACGTTTTTTGGGGTGGGTTTTTTTTTTTTGATTTTAATTTGTTTTGTGTTCAATATTTACACTATAGATTTTAAACTTTTTGTGTTTCCAAACTTTTTGCTTTTAATTTTGTTTCTTTTAATAATTTTTAATGTTTTCTAGAATTTTCCAGATTTTTACGTTGTGTGTTGTTTTGATATTTTTAAACTGTTATTTTTAATATATATATAAACTTTTGTTGTTGTTTTAAGCGGACTGTAATTTTTTTTGTAAGGTCACTGCTCTTTTTCACAAAAGGACCATGATTTATTTTACGGGTTGTGAGGGGTACAAATAAAAATGGCTGTTTTTTTTATAAAAAAAGGGAAAAATAAAAAGATGGCCTTGTTTATTTTTAAACGTTATAAACTTTATTTGCTTAACCTAAAATATGAACTTAGGTTAAGTTTAATTTTGAGTTTAATTTTAGGATTTTAGGTTTTATTTTTAAGTTTTAATTCACTTTAGATATAATGTTTTTTTTTTTCTCAAATTAGTTTTAAGTTTCAATTTAAATGGAAATTAATTTAAGTTTTAATTCACAATTTTTTAAGTTTTTAGATTTAAGTTTTTAATTTCAATTTTCAATTTCCTTTTTTATTGTTTTTAGGTTTAAGTTTTAACCTTGATTTTATATTTATTTTTTAACAATTTTTCTTTTAGATTTAGGGTAAGTTTAAGTTTAATTTATTTGATACACTTTAGGGGGTTGAATTTTACTTAACTTCTATCCGTTGGGGTTGTGCATTTGTTACTTTGTTGGTGATGTTAAAAACATTGAAAGTCATGTTTTGCTTATTTGCTCGTTTTTTTGGATGCTGGTTAAACTTCAAAAGGTGAGAAGAGTTGGTGTTGGCAACTTGGGTACAATAATTTTACCAATTGTTCACGACCTGAACAATAGGAAATGGTGCGATGTATGCTTGCAGACGCAATGATGCAAGATGAATTTTGGGGAGAAGCTGTAGTAATAGCAAACTATATGCAAAATCGTTTACCAACCAGATCTAAGAATGTAATTCCTTTTGAAATATGGGAAGGAAGAGAAGCTGATGTTACAAAATTTGAAATTTTTGGTTGTGATGCTCACGTTCTCATACCAGCTCAAATGCGGAAAAAGCTAGATCAGAAAACCAATAAATTAGTTTTTGTTGGATATTCCGAGGAGTCAAAAGCGTTACGATTTTTAAACCCAAGTACGAAAAAGATCGTAATCAGTCGCGACTACACAATTCTGAAAAACAAGATAGAAAAACAAAAATCTAGCAAAAATAAAAACTCATTAGAAACGGTCGCCATATCTTTAGAAAGCAATCAAGAAGAAATAAATCAAATTCCATTTGAAGAAGAAGAGTATTTGTCAGCGGATAAAGATCAGTATGTTTGTGATATTGCTGCTGCTAATGAGGAATTTAATGATATGATGGCAAATGATAGTATATTAGAAGTATCATTGGAATCTAATGATACTCTTGTTCCCAATAATTATTTAAGAATTTCATCGCGTACTAATAAAGGTCAGTTACCAAACAGATACATTAATGTTCTGTGTGAGATGTTAAAGAAATTGCTAATCGTGAAGATATTTCAAAGTGGATGGCAGCCATGAATGATGAAATGAACTCGCTTCAGAAGAACAAAACCTGGGAAATTGTTCCACTCCCCGTAGGACGAAAACCAATTGGATGCAAATGGATTTTTAAAATAAAAAAAGACGAAAATGGACGTATAGCTAAGTATAAAGCTGGTTGCTCAAGGTTTTACACAAAAATTTGGCATTGACTACGATGAAGTCTTTGCTCCTGTGGTTCGGCAAACGACATTCCGTACATTTTTAACTTTGGCAGGATCTCTTAAATACAGTGTTAAACATTATGATGTAAAAACTGCGTTTCTAAATGGTGATTTGAATGAAGAAATCTTTATGCATCAGGCTCCTGGTTACGAAATTACTTCGAAGGATAATAATGTGCTAGTTTACAAACTTAAAAAAGGTTTGTACGGTCTTAAGCAGTCGGCAAGATACTGGAATTTAAAGCTGTTTAATGTTCTTCAAGATACAAGTTTAATACAATGTAAAGCGGATCCCTATTTAAGAAGAAGGTAGGAAACAATGTTATATACATATATACTTGTATACGTTAATGACATATTAGTTGCTGCAAATGATGATGAGGAGTTTAAATTAATTGAAAATTTACTTGAAAGCAATTTTGAAATTTCAAAACTTGGAGAAGTAAAGTTTTACCTTAGTATCAAAATTGAAAGAGGGGTTGACGGTTATTTTAAAATTAGCCAAGAAAATTATATACAAAAAATAGTAACAAAAGCAGGACTCGAGGATTCTAAAGTGTCAAAAATTCCAATGGACATTGGCTACCTTAATAAAAATCATGGAGAATCTAATGTTTCAGAAAATAATTTTTTATACCATGAATTAATTGGTTGTTTATTATATTTATGCGTAAATACTTGTCCTGATGTAGCGGCTGTAGTCTCTGTTTTGAGCCGAATCTGCGTCTGCAAAACCAACTAAACCATTGCAACCTTCATTTCCAAGAATAAGCTTAAGATTCTTTGTACCTTTGATATATTTAATAAGTCTCTTTAACTGAACCAAATCAAGTTCAGTGGGATTGCATACTTTGCGACTCAAAACAGAGAAGATCGAAAATGCAATAGCGGATATGTTTTTAAATTTAATGGCGCCTGTATAAGCTGGTGCTGCCGCAAACAAGATTGTGTATCACTTTCTTCAACTGAAGCTGAATATATAGCCTTAGCAGAGGCATCCCAAGAGGCGTTATGGATTCAGAAATTGTTTGCAGATTTTAATATTTCAATCAGTTCCGAAATTGTTATTTATGAAGATAATCAAAGCTGCGTAAAACTTGTTCATAACGATAAATTTAGCCGTAGAACGAAACATATCGATACAAAATATAATTTCATAAAGGACCTTAAGCAGAAAGGCATAATAAATATAAAGTATTGTCCGACTGAAAACATGGAAGCTGACATATTTACAAAACCGTTAAATTTTATCAAATTATGTAAATTTCAAAAATGTTTATTATTAGAATAGTTATTTTTGAGGAGGAGTGTTGAAATGTTCCAAAAATACTTTAACTTTATAATACTGAATAATTGTTCTTTGAAATTAGTTTTAATAATTTTCATTTTATTTCAAAATATTTTTTCTTTTTGTCACTTGTAATAAAACTTTGAAAAGATACGAAACAACTGTTATTTCTAAAATTATATTTTCCTGAATAATTGGATATATTCCAATAAATTTTTTCTTACAGTTTTATAGAACTCAATTATCTTCGCCGGTTCGAAAATTGTTTGAGGTAAAGGAAAGCTGATACCAGACAAGGAAGGAAAGAATTTATTTATTTATCTATTTTAATTTATTAAGAGTAAAGTTAATTTACAAATAATATTACAGTTACAGGAACTGGCTGCAGAGGCCTTCGTCCTTTTATGTTTACATTGGAAAAATTTCATATGTGCATTTTAGTAATTTATATTCAAAAGGAAAAGGTTTATGAATGTAATACTAGATTAAATATACAAAATTTAATGAATAGTGAAAATTAGCAATTATAAATTTTTTAGTATTTCTAGAGGTAGATGATTTCTGATATTTTTGGAGTCTAGAGTTTTGATCGATTCCAGGAGACTAATAGAGCATTCATCATCGTTATAGCAGGATAACAGATGTGACATAGTAAGCTGGCAATTACATTTTTGGCAAGAAGGTGGATTGTTTTTTGTTCCTTTTTTAGTAGATGTTGATGTGTAAGTTTACTGTGCCCTAATCTTAAACGAGTTAAAATTTTCTGTTGATATTTTGGTATTTTTGGCGGATATTTGATTTTCAAACTTGTCGGGTTAATTGTTTTATAATGATTGTTTGGCCATAAAAGCTTGGATTGTTTATTTATTTCTTGGATTTTTGTATTTGAGTACCTTTTAATATCTTTTTTTGTGTAATTATTGTGGAAGAGTATTGGGGATAGAGCGGCCTCTTTGGCATTTTTATCGGCGGACTCATTACCTTGGATGCCTATGTGGCCTGGCGTGTAAAGTAATTTGACGTTCTTCAGTCTTAACAGGAGTTCCCGGATTCCAGTTACTAAAGGCTCATTATTAGTGGTATTTTTTAATGCTTTTAATGACGATAGACTATCCGAACATATAACAAGTTTTGTTCTGGTAGGCTTTGATTTAATGGCTTCTTGGATCGCAGTGATTTCAGATGTAAAGATTGAAGTGTAGTACGGTAATAACCCTTTTTTAATTACAAGACCATTGTCGGTTACAATAGCAAAAGCGTTTCCTGATTCTGATTTAGAACCATCGCAATACCAAAATGTCCATTTTTTCGTTTCCACTCATTATAAATTTGTAGGTGATGTTGTTTTAAAATATCCGAGTTATTGTTAATTTTTTGAGGTGAGTAAGGTTCTATGAAATATTCTGAAATATTTATCCACGGCGGGTGAAATGTTCGAAATGATGTCGGTTTGTTTAAATCTATAGAAAAATCTATCGCAGCGTTATGTATGGTTGATATTGTTGTTTTAATTTTTGGTTTACTTTTGAGTTTTGTATAAGATTACGAATCTTCAAAGATAATGTTAAAATTATTTTGCGATATTTTCATAATTTGGTTGCAGATAAGTTTAGTGTATCTGTCTTCTATCGTGGGTATATCGATCTCGTGAATTATATTATTTATTGGAGTTGTATAAAAGGCTTGTGAGATAGTTCTTAGTGCCAATGGTAATATTTCTTTATTGGAGATAGATTAGACTTTGCTGTTTTTCCGTATATTATCAAACCATAGTAGATTTTGCTTATAATAAGAGATTTAAAAATATGCTTTAATGTACTCAGGTGGCTTTCGCTAGAAGAACCATTGATACATCTTAAAATGTTTAAACGTTTTGACAAGTCCGAGCTGAGTTGTTTAATATGAGCGGTCCATGTAAATTGTTTGTTAAAAGTTAGGCCTAATATTTTTAATTCAGAAACATTTTCAAAATTGTAGTTATTTATTTTGAATGTTGGTTGAGTGCAATGGTGTTTACGACACAAATGTAGGTGTCTAGATTTTGTCCTAGAAATAGATGCACCTGAGATGGAACACCAGTTGTTTAAATCAGTTATTAACTTATTGAGATCAGTTTGTGTTTTGTTTGGGTCTGAAATTCTTGTGAAAATATAAAAATCATCAGCATAGAGACAATGTGAGAATTTTCCATGTTTTGACATAATCGCATTAATTTTTTCAAAGGCGATAAGAAACAAAACCACCGACAGTGGAGATCCCTGTGGTATGCCATTTTCAAGGTTTGTTACTTTGGACTTATAAGTGCTGTTTTTAACTAAAAAAGATCTATTAGTGAGGAATGACTTGACGTATCGATACATGTTCTTGCCAATGTTCCACTCTTTAAGCTGATTTAAAATAGAATGTATACCAATTTTATCGAAAGCTTTTTCGAAGTCTATACTCAGAATAGAGCAATGATTTCTAGTAGATACGTGTTTAGCTATATTATATTCTAGATGAATTAAGACGTCCAATGTACAGCTGTTGGGTTTGAAAGCGGTTTGTTTGATGTCTATAAATTTATTTTCAAAAATATACCACGAAATTCTTTTTGCTACGATTTTTTCCAGAGTTTTGCTTAGGCATGAAATTAAAGATATAGGACGACATGAATCTAGTTCATCTTTCTTTTTGTTAGGTTTTGGTATGCATAGAACGTCGGATCTTTTCCAAATATGTGGTATAATACCTTTATCGAGTATTTGATTAAAAAGTAAAAGAATTCGTGATTTAAATGTGTCAGATGAGTTTTTTAGCATTGAGTATGTTATTTTGTCTGCACCTGGACTGTTATCTTTTGTACTTTGAAGTGCCAGTTCGAATTCAAACTTTGTGAGTTTTTTTCCAACTCTCTAGCTGATTTGGTTAGTGCTTTTGGTATATACGCAGTGGTAATTTAAATTAATTTTGAGTGTAAAAATTGGCCTTGATATTTAGAGTTAGAGGATACACTGGCGAATTTATCTGCAAGTATGTTTACTATTTCTTGTCCATCTGTTGTTGTTGATCCGTCTGGTTTTATCATGGCTCTAATATATTTTGAGTTAGATGGTTTGTCAGAAAATGCATTTACAGTTTGCCATATCTGTTGAACTGTGGATGAAGGGCATATGTTTGAGGTAAATTCCTTGTATGCCTGGGACTTGGCTTCTTTTATCTTTTTCCTGAAGAAGGCATTTAGTTTTTTGAACTGGATAACATTTTCTAAAATAGGCTGTAATTTAATTGATTTCCATAGTGTATGCTTTTTTTCGCGTAGTTCATTCAATTCCTTATTCCACCAAAATATATTGTGGGTTTTTTTGTGGGGGCGGCTGATTGGAATGCTTGCATTTGCAGCTGCTAGTATAGATTTAGTTATTAAGGCAGCTTCTTTATTAATATTAGATGTTGGTAATCTTTTTAAAGATTCTTCATCCAGTTTTTTAAAATATTGTGGCCAGGTGGCATTTTTTGTTTTAAATTTTGGAATAAATTTTGACGTATTAGTGTTACTATGAAGTTCTATTATTATTGGGTTATGGTCGCTACAGTGTAAATCATCGTCTATATTCCAGGTAAGCTTGGTTGAAAGATTTGGGCTACAAAAGGAGATATCCACAGTTGTAAATGTGTGGTGAGTTGAGAAGTGAGTGCTTTCCCCTGTATTTAGTATAAAAAAGTTGTTGTTATTGATAAAATTTTCGATGATTTTTCCCCTTGCGTTTCCGGTGGATGAACCCCACAATGTGCTCCAACCATTGAAATCTCCAAGTACTAGGTTATTGGAAGAGCTAACGGTAATATTGTTTTCTAATAGTGATTTTGTTATCTTTTGTTCAGGTGGTATATATACATTCTGTATGATAAGTTTAAAGTTTAAATTTATTTCGAGTATTGCGACTTGGTATCACCTGAAACATTTCTGGGGGAGAACTTATGTGGTATGTTATTTTTGACTAAAATTGCAATTCCTTGTTTATTTGAGAATTGAGTGTTGTGGAAGTATGAATTGTATTGTTTTAAAGATTTTCCTTTTTTATTAGAGGGTACGTGAGTTTCCTGTAATAATATAATGTCAAAATTATATTTTTTAATAATTAATTGTAAGTTAGAAAAATTATGATTATAACCGTTTATATTCCACTGGAGGATTTTCATAGAGAGAACAAAAAAGGTTTATACAAATTTATGAGTGTATATAATGTTAGTATTACAGAATATTTATCTAATTTTCTGTTTGTTGTTATTATTTTTATATATTTTTATGTGTCCATTGGACTCTCGTTATTTAGTTTTGCTTTGTTCAGAACTTCTTGAAGTTCTGAGTGTAGGTTATTAATATTATTGTTTGAATTGAGTATTTGAGAATAGTTTGGTTTAGGGTGCGAGAAGTTTTGATAGTTCACATTTTGTTTTTGTTTATCGTTATTTTGTTTTAGTGGTTCTTGTTGGTTTTGTGTTTTGATTGTTTCAGCTGATGTTGTTGGACAGTTATTCAATTTTGTTACAGATGTTATTGTGGATTTTGTGGTAGGTAATTCTTCAATTGGCATATTTTTTGTAAAGTGATCGGGAGAGTAATTTGTATTTACATATTTAGTAGAGTCGGCGATCGGTGTTCTATTTATTGTTGAGTGTTTTATAATTTCTTGTTTTTTAACATACGTTGGGCAATTTTTGTTTGTTGACTTATGTTGGTAGTTGCAGTTTATACATTTTACTGTTTCGCATGGTGTTTCGTCTGTGTGAAGAGGCATAGAACATGTGCTACACAAGGGAATTCCTTTGCATCTATTTTTTGTGTGTCCAACACGGTGACAAGTCTTACATTGCATTGGCTTGGGGATGTAATAATCGACTTTGACGTTTTGAAATCCTATTTTAATTTCACTTGGCAGCGTGTATAGATCAAAAGATAATATATGGAGTGGGCTATTTTCTACCTTGCCATTCACGACTTTTTTAATTTTTTGTACTTCTATGACATGTTGTTCGGAGAGACCAGCTTTTATTTCTTCTTCGCTTAAGTTCTTTAATTCTGGGCAAAATATTACTCCTCTTGTGGTGTTGAGTTTATCGTGATAGGAACAAGAAATATTACATATGTTGGAAAGTTTTTTTGCTTTAATTAATAATTCCGCTTGTCTTTTTGTAGTGGTTAAAATAAGCAAGTTTCCATCTCGTGTAAATTTGGTAATTTTTCTCTGGCTTTCGGAGATCATAGAGTTTAGAGCTTTGCTAAGAAGGAATATGTTTAGGGTATTTAAAGGCTTTTCTGCGTTTGTGTTTTTAATTATTACGAATTTCGGATTATCTTTACTATTAACAGGTAAAAAAGTTAACTTTGGAAACTCAGTTTCCAAAGTGGTTTTGCCAGTATTAACTTTTTTTCTTGGTGGTGAGGCAACAAGTTGTGTGCCTCCACCCGAAGGTGGAGCTTTGTCCATAGCTAACTTTAATTTATTCTTTTTTTTATTTTAAAAGGTTTTGTTATGAGAAGAAGGATGAAAGAAAACAGAAAAAAAACAATAAAAATATTTAGAGAGAAACCAGGATTAACGGTATCGATTTGCACTTATTGCGTTTATTTATTAATACACAACTGATGCATTTGCTTCTCGTGAATCACTCGAGGATTTTCCTCACCCCAAATGCGACAATTCTGCCTATTGACGAAGCCATCAAGATGAAAATGGGCCTCGTCACTGATGATGATTTTATCGGCAAAATCAGCATTTTCATGTTGTCTCTCCAATACCCAATTAACGAACTCCCTTCGCTGTCCATGGTCAGCTGGCTTCAGTTCCTGAGTCAATTGAACTTTGTATGCATGAAGATGCAAATCTTTCGTCAAAATTCGCTGCAAAGTGGATTTGGAGACACCAATTTGCTGAGCTTGGTGTCGAATTGAGGTGGATGGAGTTTGAGCGACATCATCGACCTGGTCGATGGCGCGTTGTTATCTTTACATCACTAACAGACACAGTTTCGGCAAATTTATCCATTAATCTCTTTACAGTTGACTCTTTTGGAGCATTATTGTGACCGCAAAACTTTCACCATTTTGGTAAAACAATTTCACAATGAGAATGCGTTGTTCATTCGTGTAGCGCTCCATTTTTACTAACCTCGTACCTTCTACTAGCAAACAATTACAATTGTTCAAATGTCAAACAATGACACTTCGAATGTTGCCAGATTTAAAAATTGCGTTCTTCTTGGGACACCCTTTATAATTGTATAAAATTATTATAAATACAAGATTGAATATAATACTGAAGTAAATAGAAATTTTACTAGCATATAAAGTGTTTTAGAGATATTAGGAAAAATTTAATAACTGAGTTGTGGAATTTTAGTTGACAACTAGGTTAAATTGGAAGGTCTCTCGATCGATTTATTGTAGAGTAATAACTGAGGACCTCAGAAATTGAAGATTCATCAGGTTGGTTAATCATGTCTGAAACGGAAAACCTATCAGTTTTTCAAAAGCAAAGATCTAAAACGAAGACAAATATTAGTCGCATTCGAAAAATGTATCAAGATGGTACAGTATCGCTGGATCCAATAGATATGCAATTGAGGTTAGAAATGTTAAATTCGTCTGTGAAACAATTGATTGAATATCAGAATGAAATAGAAAACATAAACCCTGATGACAATAAGCGAGGTGAATTGGAAAACATTTGTATAAGTGCGAAATCAATATTAATTTCGAAACTGGGCAGTAATCGTCGAGTGAGTTTTGGTCATGATTAAACTATGAGTGCACCTCATCCTCCGGCAAATCGTTTGCCTCACTTGAAAATTCCAAAATTTAAAAAACTTTATCACCACTTTTAACAATTTAGTCAACGATGATCCAACGCTCTCAACAATTGAAAAATTTAATCATTTGGTTAATAGTCTTCAGGACGATGATTTACGAACAGTCAAAGTATTTCAGGTGAACGAAGAAAATTATCCTAGCGCTTTGCAAAGATTAGCTGAAAGATATGATAATGACTGTTTTATATTTCAGGATCATGTAGCGTCTTTGTTTAATTTAAAGAAAATAGTGAAGCCGTGCGCTTCAGAATTAAGACACATTATTGATACCGTTTAAGATTCTCTCTCCCATATCGGAACAGATAAGGACATAACACATGCTCTTATAATTCACTTAGTTTTATCTAAATTAGATTCCGATTCAAAGTTAAATGGGATGAGCAATTAAATTATACATCACTGCCAAAATGGAGTGATTGCGCACAAGTTTTAATTAGGCGTTGTCAGTTTTTAGAAGTGAATGAGGACAGGTCTACAAAGTCTGAACTGAATTTGAGTAAACATACTAAAATTAAGACAAGTTATAATAACAATCATAGAGGCAAGAGAAATTCTCGTTATTCATTTACGTGTACTCAGGTACAATCAGAGGAATGTTTGTTTTGTTCTGGTAAAGAGCATTCAATAGTTTCTTGCCCAATATTTTCAATATTAAAAGTAAATCAACGATTTGATTTTACAAAAAGTAAAGGCTTGTGTATTAATTGTTTTGAAAGTTGGTCATTTGGTCAAAAAATGTCGTGCTAATCGTTGTAATTTGTGTCAGCGTCGTCATCATGTTTTACTACATAATCAGGATTTGCTTGGACAATTTAATTCCGCTGCTATAAATGGTCCAATAGTTCAAATTCTGCTGCAATTAGCAGTTCAGCACAACGTTTTCAACTACGGAAAATCGTAGTTCACTCCAAAGCTATGAACAGCCTTCAACTTCTACTGGAGCTGTTAGCCGCAATTCGTCACAATTTTTAAATTCCCACTCAAATAGAGAAAACATTCAGAATGCATCTTCAATGCATGCCAAAAGTAAGAAACATCAAGTAATTTTGGCTACTGTTATAGTGCAAATGAAAGACAAATGCGGAAAATATCAGCTAGTACGAGCGCTGCTAGATTCTGGTTCGCAAATTAATTTAGTTTCAGAGGAAATTGCTCGACTTTCACTTGAACGGTCTGATACTGATTTAAATATAGTTGGCATTTGCTAAAATAATCGTAGAGTAAGACAAAGTCTAAGTACATATATCAAATCATGTGTAAATGAATTTGAATTTGTCATTAAGTTCTTCATAATTAAGTCAATTACTAATAAACAGCCAAGCGGCCAAATTGAAGAGAATAGTTTGTGAATTCCTGCTAATTTAGTTTTAGCAGATCCACATTTCAATAGGCCACAAAAAATAGATATACTAATAGGAGCCGAAACTTTTTTTGAACTTTTGTCGGTCGGAAGAGATAAAACTTGGACCTTCTTTACCTATTTTACAGAAGACTCTGTTGGGTTGGATAGTGTCTGGAAAATGTGAGGCAAAAAAAAAACCCACAGTCACAAGTGTGTCAAATTATAGTAAGTCATGAGGAAGATAATTTAGATTTGCTCAATGATATAGTGCAAAGATTTTGGGAATTAGAACAATTTCCAATGTGTTGTAAGATGACAGATGAACAGTTGCTTTGTGAAAGTCATTATGAAAAAAGTACTATTCGAGTTGAGGATGGTAGATTTGAGGTTCGGCTGCCATTTAAAACAGACGCAAAGATTTTAGGATATTCATACGAGATAGCAAAGCGCCGTTTTCTCTGTCTTGAATGTTAAGTTTCGAAAGATGTTAATTTGAAAGATATGTATATGACTTTTATGAAAGAATATTTAAATCTTGGTCATATGTCTCCTATAGATAATGTCATTCCAAGTTCGCCTCACTATTTCATTCCGCATCAATGCGTAATTAGAGCTCAAAGTACCACCACAAAATTAAGAGTTATATTCGATGCTTCGAGTAAAACATCAACTCAAAAATCACTAAATGATACTCTGTTGGTCGGTCCTACCATACAGGATGACCTGTTTTTAACATTGTTAAGATTTAGATTGAATAAATTCGCCATTACGGCTGATATAACAAAAATGTATAGACAAGTCAGAGTACATAAAGAGCATCGCAAGTTTCAATTGATTTTATGAATGCAGTTACCTATGGTACTGCTCCTGCGCCATTTCATCTCTTCCGTATGAGCCTTAAAGACATTAGTGATATTTTCAAGGATGTGTATCCTCTTGGTTATGATGTTATAGTCAGTGACTTCTATGTTGATGATTTGCTTTCAGGTGCAGATAATATTGAAACATTAAAGCAAATTCGAAAAGAAGTAACACAAATGTTAAGATCATGTGGATTTATTTTGGCTAAGTGGTATTCAAATATTAAAGAGTATAATAGTAATGAACTCGTGAGGCAGTTAGAGTTAAATGACTCAGATTCTATCAGAGCCTTTGGGATTAAATGGAAACCTGAAGAAGATCACTTATGTTTTCAATTGGAAAACAATTTTGGAAATCTTCCTGCTACAAAGCGAAATATTTTATCGATTTATTCACGCTTATTTGATCCCCTTTTGTTGATGGCTCCTATTATAATAAAGGCAAAAATTCTCTTACAAGAAATATGGGAGATTAATCTGGATTGGGATGAATCAATTCCCCAGAATTTGGACACAACATGGCAGAACTTTAAAGAAATACTCTCCCAGATAGATTCAATCGTTATACCGAGATTAGTTGGTACTACATTAAATACTAATATACCGAGATTTGTTGGTACTACATGAAATACTAATATACAAATACATGGATTTGCTGACGCTTCAATGAAAGCATATGGTTGTTGTATTTATGTAAGAATTGAAAGTACACAGGGTATGAAAGCACGATTTTAGTTGCAAAATCTAAAGTTGCACCTTCGAAGAAAGTTAAAACTTTGCCACGATTAGAATTATGTGCTGCATATTTATTAACAAAATTATGGAATGTGGTAAAGTCGAAACTTTCTAAATTTGAGATAGAAAATATCACATTTTGGAGTGATTCAGAAATAGTACTTCATTGGATTAAAACCCATCCGTCTGAATTGCATACATTTGTCAGCAACCGTGTAGCAGAGATTCAGGAAAAATCTTCAGACGCTAATTGGCCACAGCTTATAATCCAGCTGATATAGTTTCACGTCGATGTGACATTGAGGAAATTAAAGAGTCAATTTGGTTTTCTGGTCCTGATTTTCTCATAGTTGTGAAAGCTGGCCAAAAAACAATCATTTTGAGCTTTCTAGTGAATCTCTAGAAGGAAAAGAAGAAGATCGAAGAAAAGAAGAAAATAAAGGATTCACTGTTAAATACAGAATCTCAAGCACCAGAAAATACGAAAAATAATAAGAAAGATGAAGATTCATTGAATCGAGTATGGAAAATGGTTAAGAGTATTTCGTCAAATAAAAAGGTTGTTCGTATAGTTGCATGCATATTAAGGTTCATTAGAGGAATGAGAAACAACTGGCGTACTAATAAAAAACTTGGTGAAGAAATTGTTGCGTTAAGTGCTAAAGAATTAGATTTTTTTTGAAAATAGTGGAAATGATTCAGAATGTTGAATTTAAAGAGGAAATACGTATTTTGTCAAAGTCTTCACTTAATAAACAGAATAAACTTCAAAAATTCAATCCCTTTGTTCAGCTGCATGGAGCTGATAAAATAAATGTTACTTTGTTGCGGGTTGGCGTTCGTTTAAGTAAATCATCTCTTCCGTATGAGTCTAAATATCCCCTTTTATTAACGAAAAATTTACATTTCATACAAATTTTTTTTTTTTAATTACATAGAGCCAACTGTCACGCGGGACCAAAGGCATTGTTTGGGCTTTCTCGTGAGAAAGTTTGGGTAATTAATGCCCGTCAATTTTCTCGGAAAATACTGAATAGTTGTATGTCGTGTTTTTATTTTCGATTAGCATCCCAGATAATGGGCGATTTGCCTCGATATAGGGTATAGGGTTGTCGTCCGTTCTGGGTGACTGGTGTCGATTTGTCTGGGCCAGTGTATACATCAGTGAGAATAAGGGGCAGACCACCTGTAAAAACGTATATAGCCGTGTTTGTTTTGCTTCTAAAGCAGTGCATTTAGAAGCACTCTCTGATTTACAAACTGATACGTTTCTTTCTACTTTAAATAGGTTTGTGGGCAGAAGGGGTCTTCCAAAGACGATCTGGTGTAGAGTATTCAAAAAACCGGCCTTTTGAAAAAACCGGTTTCGGTTTTCTTCGAAAAATAGAATTTAAAAAAACCGGTTTCGGTTTTTGCAGAAAAAACTGGTCAACCGGTTTTTTCGGTTTTTTTTATTTGAATAAAAAGCTTATATAATTTGTTAGTTATGTAAAAAAACAGAAATTTAATATTTAAAGTAATAAAAATAAAAAAATACATTCTTTGAAAAAAAAAATAATTTTTTATTGTATTTCATTTCAACATTTCATTCATTGGTTTTAATAAAATATCTTAAAAATTAATATTATAATATCAAATGAATAGAGATCATTAAGTTTGTAAATTGGGAAAGATAAGGTACGTTAGTAATTTGAACGTTTAAAACGTTTGGCATTAAATAAGTTTTTTTAATATTACATTTTAAATATGTAAAAAGAAAATCTATTTTTTACTTCTAAAATAATATTTTAGAAATAATATGCAATTTAAATGTTTCGTTTTAAGATGATTTTTTTGTTTGCTTTTGATAAAGCTAGAAGTGGAAAATATTCTTTTTTTTTTAATTTAAGATGTTGGACAAATAGTCAAGAAACAATTATATAAATTTTCCAACTTTTCAGTTCTTTTGTCGCATTTATCAAGATATATGAAATCATCATATAATGATGAATGATTTTGTACAGTCTCTTTTTTAGGATTTTGAATACTGTTTGTGTGTTATTTAGATCAAAAATTAAACTATTTGAATTTGGAATATCCAAAGTTAAGTCTTCATCGATATCTATCAGACTTACATGTAAATCTTCATAACCAAACAAACGATTATAAGTCTTCGGAAAAAATAAAAGAGACCAAGTAACCCAGTTGGCGATGTAATTAAAAAAACCGGTTAACCGAACAAAAAAGACCGGTTTTCGGTTTTTTTCAAATTTACAAAATATTCGAAACCGATCGGTTTTTAAAAATAAAGAAACCGGTTGACCGCTTTTCGGTTTCGGTTTTTGAATACTCTAATCTGGTGCGACAACGCCGCGTGGAGCGAGAAAGGCAAAACCCGAGTGCAACAATCGGTAGCGGAAAAGGGGGTGGACTTTCACTTCATCCCTCCACGAGCACCACACTTCGGCGGACTTTAGGAGGCAGCGGCGAAGTCTGCGAAATCACTACTGCTGCGAACTATAGGTATATGCAAGGCGAACCTGACGTTAGAAGAGCTAACTACCGTGCTGGTAGACGTCGAGGCTGTCCTCAATTCACGTCCAATAGTGGCTCTAACAAAAGACCCCAACGATGGAGAGGCTCTCACCCCAGGGCACTTGTTAATCGGTTGCTCGCTCAAAGCGCTGCCCGAAATAGAAGAACGATGCAACATGGCAGGCTCCTTGAAGCGGTTTCGGCTACTATTATCGCTCAAGGAACACTTTTGGGACGTGTGGCAGTGGGATTATGTCCAGGAGTTGCAACAGCGCAGCAAGTGGAAGAGCCTGTACAACAACGTCAAAGCAGGAGACGTCGTCATCGTCCACGAAGACAACCTCCCACCTATGAGGTGGTTAGTTGGCAAAGTAATAGAAGTAGAGGTCAGCAGGGACGGAAAAGTGCGAGTGGCCGGCGTAAAAACGGCCCAATTCATAAATTGGCTCCGCTTCCATTCAATGATTCGCAGCCTGATCTTGGTCTCCAGCCTTGCAAAGGGGGCGGTGTCGCGGCAGAACCAATTGTTATTTAAATAAATTATAATGATTGTATATTGATATTTGTATAATTTAACTAAGCTTATGAGTTCCAATAATAATGTATATAAATCCCATTAATCCCCAATTAATTGCCAATACGTTGAATGGCAGTGGATACTTCACGTAGAATTGTATTTTTACATAAAGGAATACGTGGTAACTCTTTTTTTCGAAGATAATCTTATAAGAAGAATTGAAACATTTTTGCCTTTGGCCAAGAGAATCATCGCCATAGCAGATCGATATTGCAAATAAATAAATATAAAACAAGTTGAATAAAACTAAAGAGGTTTTTTTTGGAGTCGCAACAATCTGCGATTTTACAATAAGTATTAAAAAAGGTAAAAAATGTGTTTATAAAAAACCCATTGCGAGAACATTGTGGAGAAAACCAAACAGGTAAAAAACTCCACTCTGGTGACCAAACAATATAGAAATTGTTTTTTCAGAGTTTTTAATTTTTATTTAACAGTAAAAATTTTTGTATACTTGTGTTTTTTACGTTGTCAAATCAACACTGTTAAACTTTTTATGGAAGTATGTAGTTAGTTGTACAAAATAACCAACTCTATAATACCAAAATATACATGACTGTTTTAAGTTGCGGCATTCTATCGATGAGAAAAAGGACTCTGAATTAAACAATAGCAGTGTTTATTCGGGAAGCTATCAAAGTTGGATTATGCCATTCCCATGTTAATCTTACATAAGCCACCGTGTTGATTAACGGTTAAAGTTACATACATATGTCAAATTTGTGTAGAAATGGCAGAAGCCAACTTAGATATCTTTTTCAAATACATATTTCGACTAATTTTTGTACAAACAAAAAAAGTGCTACTTTTTAACATGTAAATTTGTCAATTTTCTTATTTTAATAGGGTTGATCCCCGCATATAAAAACAGAAAAAATGTTCTTCCATTTACATAACTCACCTATTGAAAATAATTAAATTAATCCCCAGTTTAGTGCAAGTTCAGTTTGCTTCAAAGAGTGTACACGTTCCTTTTTTGCTAATATTAATACGGAAATTCCATTTATCAATTTTCTACTTTTCAATAGCTGGCGCTGAAGTAACTTAAACAATACCTTGGATTTATTATGTTTGAGTCATTCTATATGAAAAATATTAATTTTGGATTTTGTTAAAATTTTGTGGAAATGTTCCTAAGGGTTCCCAGAACCAAAATCCAAGAGGATTTAATTTTTGCACACGGCACTACCGGTTTATGCAAAATAAAAAAACTAAAAAGTTGTTTTTGTGCGTATATATTTTTCTACTAAAGATATCTACATGATCAAGGCATCGTTTTAAAGCTGAAGGATAATAGTTTCTATCAAAAAAATATAAAATTTAACTTAATTCATACACCCGAAAAATAACGTGGTATTTCATTGGTTTTTTGTGTTTTTCAATGAACTCCAGTGTCGGCGCTAATGAATATAAAAGCATAATAATTCTCAGATACAAATACATGTCGGAGAAAAATACAAAATTAAAATTGGCTCAACCTGGCAACTCGTTATGAAAAAATCGTTACTTGAAATTTTGAAAATTTGCATATTTCAGGCTACAATTTGGTCATGCTTGTTAGCAGATACAAACTTGAAAATTACAGAGTACTTAATCCCTACTTTTAACTTTATAACACTTCAAGACCCGTTTAGTTATTTTCACTTCTCTCGGATTTACAGGGGTTTAAAGAAAATCCTTTTTGATTTTTTGTATGTATTTTTATACTTTCCTCAATTGTTATATACAGAGAAATTAAAATAAAAACAAGTAGTATTATGAAGTAACAAAGAATAATTATGGACTAAAAAATATATTTAATAAATTCAGTAGATTTTTTATGTTAAAAAATTTTACAGTAGTGGCAGAAAATAGGCAAATGGTATATTCTTATCATTTTAAGCAGAAAAGTTATAGTTTAAATGTTGGTAATTAAGAATCGTGGAATAAGTTTTATTTTATTTTAATAAAGTACTTTCTTCTTTGAGCTATTGAAGATTACAGACGTGTTTATTTTAACTTTGCTACTAAATATATAGGTTAGCTAAATATATAGCAATATACATATGTTTTTTAATAGGTGAACTTTTGAAACAAACTTTGCTTAGTAATAGGTCAACGAACGTAACAGGAAAAAATAGTGCATTAGTGTAAGTCGCTCTCCGAACAAAGAGCTAAGAATGCGCACAAACAGTAGGAATGCCTACCTTGTTGTGACCTCTTCCTTAGAAAATAAAAACAAAAACATATTCGATGCTGATTGCAAAAAGCATTATTTATCTGTAAAACCAAATAGTGTTACATCATACGGCAGTGAGCCTGACTTAAGCAAGTGTAGTATACAAAATTCAAGTGTAATGAGAAATAAACAATCCAATTTGTCTATAGTAGACAAAAGTGAAATAATTAAATTTTCAGTACCAAAAAAAAGACACCAAAAATACCAGTGCAATTCCAAAATCAAAAAATACAAGTGTTCAATCTAGTGAAAAAGTTCTAACGGGTATGGATCGATACGTGACGATAACCAAACGCTAATCAAGCCAGCGGTCTTCAACATTTGAACCAAATGCAAAACAACAAAAAAAAACGAAGCTGTAATACAAATCGATTCGCGATTCTTGAGCCAGTTAAGAGCCAAAAACCACCGCCACTATACCTGCGCGAGGCTACTACCAACTCAATTGTGAATATGCTGACACAACTGGTGGGTAAGGACACCTTTCATGTCGCTTCTATACAAAAGATATACAATGAAAATAACTATCGCAAAGTAGTTAGAAGTTTTGATGAGCAAAAAAAATTATTATACTTATCAACTAAAAAGTGCAAAGGGTTTAAATGTAGTTATAAAGGGCATTGACAGCTCTGAACCCACTGAAGAAATAAAAGAGGCTCTTCAGATTGAAAAATATGAGGTGAAGTCTATTCACAATATTATAAACAAAAAAATATTCCACAACCAATGTTTAAGGTTGAGATTGCATTTAACTCGTCACAACTTAAACAGAAAAGCCAAACTCACCTAATTTATGGTTTAAGATTCCTTCTCAATCGTAGAATCACAGTCGAGAAGCCCATCAAACGCTCTGGTCCAGTCCAATGTCAAAATTGCCAAGAATTTGGTCATACAAGAACTTATTGTAAGTTACCGTCGGTCTGCTCAAAATGTGGAGACATTCACAAAAGCTTATAATGCTCTCAGCCAGAAACTGCAGCTAAAAAATGTAGTAACTGTAGCCAAAATCATTCAGCAAAGTACCGTTGTTGCCCAGTATACCAACGTCTCAATGAGATAACAAGGGCAAAGAGGCTTGGTAATACTCAAACCTAAAATTTTAGTTTTCCAAGCATTCCCAAAACAACTGACTTTCAAAACAGTGCTGAGCAAAATGAAAATTTTCCTCAGCTCTCATATGCTCAGTCGTTAAAAGAAATACAAATTCCACAGCAAAAAAAACAAAAATAATACAACATCGTCATATGCTAGTATAATGAAGGAACCTGTACCTATCACTAATAATTTCCAATCACAAGGTTCCATAGAAACCTTAATACAGTCTATAAACACCTTTATGGCAAATTTGCAAAACATGTTTCAACAGTTAATGCAGAATCAAAGCATGTTAACGCAGATTCTACTTAACAAAAAACAAATTAAAAAATTATGGCTTTTTTAAAGATTTGTTTTTGGAACTGCAACGGCTTAAGCCAACACAAAACCGAAGTATACAACTTCATGCAAAATAATAATATTGACGTAATGTTCACACAAACAAATAAAATTCATAATTTTTATGAACATTGTTCATAATTTTAAACGTTCATATTATGTATGAAACTTACTTACTATTTATGAAGTGTTTCTAACTTCCCAGTGTTTTTTTATAAATTCGATCATAGTTATTATGAATAATGTCCATAAAAAATCATGTTTAATGTGTCCTAATTCTTAAATATTATGAAAATTTCATAATTTAAAAATGTTTCTACAATTCCCTATTTTATATTATGACGACGCACATACATAATATAAACCTGTTCATACGTTTTAAGAACGAGTTCATAATTACAAAATATTATGAAATACTTTATATTTTATAGTTTACGTTTTCCATAAATATTAAAAAGTAGTTCAAAAAACATAAAATATAAAAACAGAATTTCTAAAGTAATTTCACGGGTGTTAGCACTTGCTATCGTTATAAAATAGCAGTTTGAAGTTTAAACCATTTGCAAGTATATCACTTAAATAGCAATTCGTTAATTTTTGCATTTCATGAGCCGAAGTACTTCAGTAAAATGAAACTTCATAAGTCATTTAGTTAGTTACACACTTTTTTAATTAAATAAAAATATAATATTTTCTAAGACAAGTCTCAAAAAAAAAAAGTAAATAAACGTGGGTAACTTGACATATTTTGAAGGGCGACGGAATGGAACAGGGCAAAAAAGAAAAGCAAGTTGAGCAAAACAACAATTTGATAAATCCACATGTGTATTTTTATTAACTTACACAAACTACTATTTAATAGTAGTTTACATACGTAAATACTTCAATAATTTTAAACTTTTGATTTTTTGCATGTTAATATTTTTTTCTGTGACACGTTATTAATTGTTTATATGTTACATGCTATTACAATACGTTGTTATATTTCCGCTTACCCACAGCGTATTCAAATTTAATAAGTTAAGCACAAAAAGCAGCAAAATGGCAACATTGAAAACCGGTTTAATAAAAATATGCCGTTAGTTTTGTTATAGAAGCGATGATGCTGTATTTTTTTTTTTTTTGTATTACATTTGCACAAGACAAAAAAAGAAAGTGTATGTGGTTGAATACAAGTATTATTTTTGTTATAACAAATAAAAAAAAAAGAGTGTTTTTTATCAAAATAATAAAGTGTTTGTAAATAAAAAAATTACGAATTTTCGATTTTTAAATCCAGTATCGTTCCATGTCAGAATTTTTCATAATTTTATATAGTTTCTGACCACACGAAACAGAACTGGTATTAAAAATTTACAATACGTAATTTATAATTTTTATCTAATTTTAACAATGAATTTTATTTGTTTATTAAAAAGTAATTCTTTAAAAAATAATAATAAAACTTTAGAAAAACATTACACACAGCTATTTTATTTATGTTATGGAGAAGTTCCTAGCATATATGAATAGGTACATAAAATTTATTTATAATATAATGAATTATTTCCTAACATTTAAGAAAAGGTGCATAAAATTCCCAGTATTATATAAAGGGTGTCCCAAGAAGAACGCAATTTTTAAATCTGGCAACATTCGAAGTGTCATTGTTTGACATTTGAACAATTGTTATTGTTTGCTAGTAGAAGGAACGAGGTTAGTAAAAATGGAGCGCTACACGAATGAACAACGCATTCTCATTGTGAAATTGTTTTACCAAAATGGTGAAAGTTTTGCGGCTACAGTTCGCAAATTGCGATCAATTTGGGGTCACAATAATGCTCCAAAAGAGTCAACTGTAAAGAGATTAATGGATAAATTTGCCGAAACTGGGTCTGTTAGTGATGTAAAGACAACAACGCGCCATCGACCAGGTCGATCGAGAAAATGTCGCAGCTGTACGTGATGATGTCGCTCAAACTCCATCCACCTCAATTCGACACCAAGCTCAGCAAATTGGTGTCTCCAAATCCACTTTGCAGCGAATTTTGATGAAAGATTTGCATCTTCATGCATACAAAGTTCAATTGACTCAGGAACTGAAGCCAGCTGACCATGGACAGCGAAGGGAGTTCGTTAATTGGGTATTGGAGAGACAACATGAAAATGCTGATTTTGCCGATAAAATCATCTTCAGTGACGAGGCCCATTTTCATCTTGATGGCTTCGTCAATAGGCAGAATTGTCGCATTTGGGGTGAGGAAAATCCTCGAGTGATTCACGAGAAGCAAATGCATCCTCAACGTGTCACTGTGTGGTGTGGTTTTTGGGCTGGAGGAATCATTGGACCTTTTTTTTATGAAAATGAGGCAGGTCAAGCGCAAACAGTCAATGGTGTTCGGTATCGTGAAATGATAACCAGTTTTTTCTTGCCTAGAATTGAAGAAATGAATGTGGAGGGCATGTGGTTCCAACAAGACGGCGCCACATGTCATACAGCCAGAGAAACAATTCAATTGCTGCATCAGTCATTTCCCGGTCGTGTTATTTCGCGTTTTGGAGATCAGAATTGGCCGCCTAGATCGTGCGATTTAACACCATTAGATTTTTTTCTTTGGGGTTTTTTGAAGTCGATGGTTTACGCGAATAAGCCGACGACGACTCAAGCCTTAAAAGAGGAAATTGGACGCTGCATTAATGAAATACCGCAGCATTCATGCAAAACGGTCATTGAAAATTTCATTAAAAGATCGCGTGCATGCCAGCAAAGCCGCGGCGGCCATCTGCACGATATATTGTTCCATACATAACCTCATTCTGTCTACTTTACGATATAATAAAGTTTCACGATTTTGTTTTTAAATATCTGTGTTTTATTTAAAATTTAAAAATTGCGTTCTTCTTGGGACACCCTTTATATTTATACTAGTTCCTAAATATTATGATTTTGTCCATTGGCAAATTTTTTAAGTACTTTTTCATAAATAGTAAGTATATCTACATATATTTTGAAGGTCACTTCATAATAAACAAGTACACAAACTTTCCTAGTATTTTTTTATAAACTGATCATAAATACAACCAGAATTTATGAAAAAGTTCTTTAATTAGTACATTGTCAAATTTTTTATAAAATATTCATAAATAGTATGATTTTGTTTTTTGTGTGTTATTTTCGGAAACTCACCACACCAGCAAACACAACTTTCGTATCCCAGGATACGTTTATCATTTCACCAATCATCCTGATGGTAAAGCGCACGGTGGAACAGATATATTAATTCAAAACAGAATCAAACATCGTGCCTTGGAAAATTTCGCAAAAGACTATATGCAACATCCATTCGTCTTGAAGGTGCTGATAATTTGACAATAAGTTCCATATATTGTCCTCCACGTTTTTCTGTAACAAAAGAAAAGTTCGAAGAATTCTTTAGCACATTAGGAGATCGCTTCTTGGCTTGCGGTGACTATAACGCCAAGCACACGTACTGGGGCTCCAGACTTGTAAACCCTAAAGGAAGTCAGCTTTATATAATGTTGATGGATAAAAGTAATGGCTTGGACTTCGTATCACCTGGACAACCGCAGATCCAAAAAAATCCCAGATCTCATAGATTTTGTTATATCGAAAAACGTTAACCGGAACAACACAGATATTGTACGACTTGTCGTCCGATCATGCTCCAGTGATCTTAAATTATTACGAACACAAAGTCGCACAAAATTTCCATATCAAAGTTGACTGGCTGAAGTATAGGAAATTTGTAAGCTATATGAAAATTCCTTAATTAACTTTCCCGAAGATATAGACGAATCTATTAATGAATTCAGCGAAACAATGTTTGCGGCCTTGGATCACTCTAAAGTTCCGATTAAACCTTGTGTACGCATTTCTAACGCAGAAATTCAAAACCTACTTATTGAAAAGAGGAAACGTAGGAGAGAATTGCAACTCAAAAGATCTCCCACATCAAAAAAAAAGACTGTCTGCTGCTACAAAGAAACTCAAAAGAGCTCTTGCGTTGGAAGAGGAGCGTATAAATAATAATTATATTCAAGGTTTATCAAATACTAAGTACACCAATTTCTCAATTTGGAAGGAAGCTAAGAGTTTAAAGCCACCGGTGGAGATGCGAAGTCCACTTCGTAAAGCAGATGGCACCTGGGTGCGTAACAGCAAATGTAAGGCCCTAATATTTACTGTACACTTATACAACGTCTTCACTCCAAACTCTCCTCTAGGGGATGGCGTATTACAGCAACGAACAGATGACGCAATGACAGATGTAGATTTGATAACAATAAATAAAGAGGATATCCAGGTAGTTATACAAGATAACTTAAAACCATAAAAAGCACCAGGATATGACCTTGTAACGCCAATTATGATTAAAAATCTACCAAATATTGCAGTAGCAGCCTTAACTTGTATATTTAATGCAATCATAAATACAGGTGTCTTTCCAAGTAGCTGGAAGATATCCAAAATTATTATGATCCCAAAACCAGGAAAAGACCCGACGGTACCTTCCTCGTACCGACCAATCAGTTTGCTGCCATGCTTGAAAAAACTGTTCGAGAAGGTGTTCCAGAAAAAATTAATGCCTTATTTAATTGATAAAAAAGTCATCCCAGTCCACAAGTGTGGTTTTCGCGAACATCATGGAACAATTGAGCAAGTCAATCGCATAACTGGTGAGATAAGAAAAGCATTTGAACATAAAAAATACTAAACAGCTCTCTTCCTAGATGTTGCACAAGCGTTCGACAAAGTTTGGCATGAAGGTTTGCTATACAAAGTAAAGGATTTACTGCCCCCTAGCACATACAAATTGATTAAATCATACCTCTCGAATTGCCTGTTTAGAGTAAAGTATGATGACTACCTAACACACGACTTTGAAATAAGGGCAGGTGTCCCTCAGGGCAGTGTTCTTGGTCCTATACTCTACTTAATTTACACCTCTGATCTACCAATGAGTGCAAATTTGACTATTTCAACATTTGCTGATGATAAAGCTATCCTTTATTCACATGCTGACCCATACTTGGCTGCAACAGAACTAAACAATTATTTAAGACGTTTGGAGACGTGGTTAAAAAAATGGAGAATACAAGTTAACGAGACGAAAAGCAAACACATTACCTTTTCTCTGAGAAGGGGAGATTGTAGCCCTGTTACTCTTAACAATGTAACAATTCCTCAGTCTGACCATGTTACGTACCTCGGCATACACCTAGATAGACGTCTTACGTGGCGCCGACATATTGAAGCCAAGAGGCTTCATATGAATATTAAAGCATTCAACCTACATTGGTTAATTAACCACAAATTAAAGCTAAGTCTTGACTGTAAATTACTTTTATACAATATGTTACTAAAACCAATCTGGTCATATGGCACCGAATTATGGGGAAATGCAAGTAGAACCAGTGTTGATATTATACAAAGACCTCTTAAGACCATGACTGGAGCGCCATGGTACGTCACAAATGTAAACATTCACATTACACATTACAAGTAAAACTAGTCAAAGAAGAATTCGAGAAAGTTCGTGAGAGATGCAAAGCAAGACTGCAAGTGCATCCAAACCCTCTAGCAAGACAACTGTTAACAACACAATCAGTGACAAGGCTTCGTAGAGCCGACCTACCACCCTGCTAATGAATATATACTTTAAATTTTAGTTCTAATATTTAAATACTTATTCTGAGGTCCTATGGGGCAGATTCAATAAAAAGAAGGAAATTTATAAAAAAAAAAAAATTTGGCAGCTCAAACCACTACGCACAAAAACAAGACTTTTTAGTTTTTTTATTTTACGTGAACCGGTAGTGCCGTGTGCAAAAATTAAATCCTCTTTGATTTTGGGTCTTGAGACCCTAAATATTATTTCCAGTTAGTTTGAGTAAAATCTAAGATATGCCAGCTTTGCCGATTTGGTGATTTCATACAGAATAACTCATTTATCAAAAATAATAAATTTACTAAAACTCCAATGCATTAAGCTGTTACTAGTGGACTTATTGTAGTCAACTTTTCAAATGTTTGACATAATAAAAGTATTTGTGTCACATTTTTATTATTTAGTATTGTGCTAAATTATGTGTAATATTTGGCAAAACCATACATGGGACTAATGCATTGATTAATGATTTCATTACCATTACATTATTAACAAAAGTAATAAAATAAATTTCATTACCATTGTTTGAATTGATTAATGATTTAAGGGTCTGATTTTATTCATCAATGACAATGTTTTTAAAATAAAAGAAATCATTAGCATTATTTATCTCCATTTTAGGTGCTAATATTTATGTTAATGTTTATTTATGAGTCTTTCCATGTCAAATTAACCAATGAGTGTAACCCACCTCCACCGAATTTTAGGATTCTTTTGTACAAATATAGTATATAATAACACTAAAACAAAAACAAAGTTTGAGGGCACTGACGCACCCGGATCCGGTAATATGAGGTCTTGAAAATCGGAAAAAATACAAAAATGTACAAAGTTGTACTTACTAAATTGTCATTTTCTTGAAATTAAAGGTACGCTGCTCATAAGGGTCGTATTTGAAAGGGTACTAAATTACTTTTGATTTGATATGCAACTTGTTTTTTTCTTTTGAAATGGTCACTTTTATTGACGAAAGCGATCTTATTTAAATTAAAAAAAAAAATTGTGTTAAAGTTGGTTCTCTTCTCTACAGCTGTATCAAATTTCAGGGTGGAGGTATTTTCGGATCAAGAAATAAAAATCAAATTGTAAACGAAGATATTTTAAAAGGAAATTAAATATTTTTGTCATAAAATGATAAAAGATGATTTTCTAGGAATTAGAAGTTAGTTCTAATTTCCTTGTAAAATATCCTTTTAAAATATCTTTGTAAAATATCTCACCCCTATCAGATAAGTTTTAATATTTAATGTAAAATATCTTCTTTTAAAATATATCACTTTCAGTCATTTTGTATGTTCGGCAAAAATGTTGGTGGTAAAATATTAGTGGGGATCGGTCTACATTTTATCCTCCCAGGGGCTACTCGAGGGAAGTTGTGGAAATTTTGCATTATTCTTTTAACCCAACTTTCAATGAGGGGCCATTTGTCCCGTCCCAAATTCCCTATTTTTTTGGCTCATGTATGTTTTTGTTGAATGTCACAAAATAAGGAGTTCCAGCGAATCAAAATCGAAAAATTATGTACTATCCCTATCAGAACAGATTTAATTTCCTTTTAAATTATTTTCGTTTACAATTTGATTTTTATTTGTTGATCCGAAGAAAACCATCTTTAACACAATTTTTTTTTTAAATTTCTAAAAAGATCACTTTCGAAAATATAGACTCCCGACTTATTGGTCAATAAAGTGACCTTTGACCTTTTCAAAAAAAATCAAGTTGCATATCAAATCAAAGGTAATTTAGTACCCTTTTAAATGAGCAGCTTTAATACTTTTCAAGAAAATGACAATTAATTAATTACTACTTTGTACATTTTTGAATTTTTTCCGATTTCCAAGACCTCAGTGCCCTCAAACTTTTCATTTGTCTTAGTTTTATGATATTCTTTATTCATACCAAAAATAAGCACATTCGCCATGTCAAAAACTGCATATTTTAAGTTGAGTTGAGGTGGTTCAACCCTTAACATTTGTATATTTGATAATTTGTTTTATTATTTTCTGTATAAAGCTACTTTGATAATTTCCAAATCGTATAAATTATTTGTAAACAAATGATTTTTCAATCAATTATAATTATTTTTTATGCATTTGTGCTTTTTTATTACTATTAAAAATTGTATTACTAATGGCATTGGTGTCAAATAATGGTAATGAAATTTCAATAGTAATGAAAAATTCCCAAGTATGCCAAAAACTATGCAAAAATATATGTTTTATGTGTATCCCAGCAAGAACATGGTATCAACTACTTACTAGGATATTCACTCGCTTAATTACCTTTGTTCGCTATGCACCAAAAGTAATGAGTGGTCATTATCTTCTCACTTACAAAAAACACAAAGTAATAGGTGTTTATTACCCTCTCGCTTACAAACAGCCAGTGGCGTGCACAGGATTTAGGTTGGGGGTGGGCAAAACATATTTTCCAACCACAAAGTTTACATCTTTTAAATTCATACACAATTTTTATTTCATATTTATTACATTGACTGAGATCTACCCCCATATGCATAGACACTTAGTTGATCCTTATAACAGTCTTATAAGGAAAATTTGTTGTTGTTTTACATGTTAAATTGATTTATAATTGGGCTATAAAAATCAACAAAATATTTATACATACGACAGCTAATGTAATATAAAGTACATTTTGATTGTTTTGAGTTTGTAAAGTTTCTCTCCGCTTTTAGATCATTTTAATAAAAATCTATTATGCTATAAAATTCTTTTGACGAAACGTCAAATACTCGGCTTGGAGCAATATATTATAAATTCTTTACCACATTATCGTGACCGGAAAATCTATTTGTCAGGCGGAAATATTAAATCGAAAATCGCGCGATTTTTGTTAAAAAATTTTCTTTTCGTTTTTCGTATATTTATAGTTGTAGAAATTGGGGCCGCAGTCGAAAATTATGTTTTTCATACATTAAGAACGCATATAATTCTTAACAGGTTTCAAAATTACCAAGCTCTAAGACGCAATGTCATAGAAAACCATTCGCTCTAAAATTTTATACAATCGTCGGATGCTGTTAAAACCGCATATCGGAAATTGATTGTTACCAGCAAATTTAATTAATTAATGTCTGGGAGAACACACTCATGGACGGAGAGCAGAAATTTACTTAATTTTTGAATCTATGTTCAAACTTAATTTTGAGTCTAATTTTCATTTGGTTGGGTAATTTTTCATTATATTTTTAGTGTTCATTTTCAATGTGAAATATTGCCCAAATTTTACTCAAATTTAAAGACCATTTCAAAACGATTAGATTGTTTCAAAAACTTTTGGAATGACTCCAAATGTTATTTATAAAGCATTAATTGAAATTCAAAAACACCAAATTAAATAAAATAAATATTTGTTGAATTTGCGTTTAGTATTTTTTAATTTTATTTCATCTCTTTAAGTATCGATTGCGAATTTTTTAATTTTTTGAATTTAAATTGTATTATTTTATTTAGTATATTTTTTTAATTTAAATTGTAATTTTTGGGCAATTTTTTTTATTTTTTATGAAAGAAAAACTTTATTTTTATATCTCTATGCCTATAACTACTTGTTTTCATATATGGACTTCAACAGAACACGAAATATAGCAATTACATATATTGTATGTTTACATTTAAAAGAGAAAAGCGAAGAATTGCCAAGACTTAGCAGCATTTTTCTTACTTTTTAACTTCTATACTTTAAAAGTCTATATAAGTTAAATTGTTAATAAAATATTTTAAATACATATATTTTGATTTAAAAATAAACTAATAAATCTGAAATTTTGGGGTTTCCAGTTAAGACTTAATGTGGTATTTGAATCTCACATTTTTAAAATATACAAATAAAATAATTCCACTTAGGGCCTGTGCGAGGTAGCTACATAAATTCTAAACTAAATACAAATTTAAAAAAATTAAAAGAAATTTGAATACATGAATTTAGTTTAGATTTTATTTAGTCAGCTCAATAAACTCCCCAGGTGAAAATGCTCATATATGTTCATATATCGTGATACATGGTGCCATGTATAAGCATATATGGTTTCATGTATCAGCATATATGAACATACATGTATGTAATCATATATGGGTAAATACATTCAAAGAAACAGTTCATATATGGTAATACATGATTCCATATGTGGCTTTATATGACAATGTATTACATATATTGGTTCATATATGAATACATATATTATTCCATAGGGTAATATGTTTTATTTTTTATCAGATATGGCCATATATGAAGCCAAAAGTTATTTTTTTTCCAATTTATACCCTTGTTCGACCGAATTAACATCCAGTTCGAATTCTTAAGCGAAAATTGGTGTGAACATAGGACTTTTAGTAATTTTCAGTCTTTTCTATTCTACGCCTCTACCGGAGTAATCGAAAATAAAAATGCACGATTGATAACTAAAAATGTGTTTTTGCTATTTAATCTTAATTAAACTGAGTTAATCTTCACACAGGGATAATATTAGTTGGAATTCAATGAATCGCATTAAGAATCATTTTCTTTGATTCAACTTCGATAACAAATACTTACTAAATAAAAATTTGGCATATTAAACATCTTTAATATAAAATGACAATGTCCGTAACAAATAAATAGTATATTTTCTTAAAATAGTTATTTCTCAAACTAAATTTTAAAAATAAGTTATTGTTTAGTAAGTCATCACGGTTGCAACCATTTATAAAATATGTTTCATTTTTCAGAACCTATTTGTTGATCATTTAATAAAAATTCGGTCAAATGTAAAAAAACTTAATGTTACTGAAACAACAAAAATAGTATTTCACCCAAGAAAACTAAATATTGAAAAAAGGAAAATTTTTACAAAATAAATAACGATGGTGATAAAATTGTAATTTAAATTGGAATAACCATCATCTTTGAGGACATTTTAAATTCCCTTAATATGAGCCCCCAGATTCTAAAAGAAAGTAATAAATTGCCGGAATCCTATAGAAAGTGATGAAGAATCTAAAGGTTTAATGAAAAGTCATACGGTTTTCTAAAGAAACAAGTTTGAGTCTACGCAAAACCAGTAGATACTGAAGCATTTTCATTTTATTAATCCATTAGATTCAACGAAGAATTTTCATAACAAAACTTTTGATGTTGACGTGATTTTCTTTTTTAATCTATTTTGACTCCAAGACACAATTTTTTTCAGAAGAACTGCTCATATACTGGGAAAGCCTTTTTTAATAAATCTTCATATAGTAAGCGATAGATTTAAGAGAAAAGTAGTATGTTATTCACTTTGAAATTCAAAGAAATACCTTTAAATACGTTAAAAATTTCTTAGTTTATTTAAAATGTATAATATTTACACTTAATTTAAATTAAACAAGTAAGAGCGGCTAAATTCGGCTATGCCGAATCTTATATACCCTTCACCATGGTTGGGAAAATAGTGAAGTTTATTTATGGACATATATGGAATGGACATATTTATATACGGACATCTTTAAGTGGAAATTCACCATTTAGTTTAGTGATAAAACTTGGACTCTGAAAGATTTATGGTTCCCGAAAATAGGTATTTAAAAAAATGTATGTTTTGCTCATAACTACTTTCAGCAAATATGTTCTACTAAAGATTTTCGATCTTTAGATATATAAGACGTATCCATAGGTCATATTACATTTTAGTTTTTATAAAAATTTTGATGTTTTTAGCCCATTTATGGAGTATTTAATTACGGTCTTACCGTTCTTAAGATATAAATTAATCTATTTTGTGCCACGCCCAATTCAGATGTTGTGTATTGATACCCAAGATGCTTGTACCTTATTTGGAAACTTTTCCTCTCTCCGTTCTCCAATTATACAGAAAAGCTGACCAACATCGTTAAGACAACTGTGCTGGACGCATTTGTTTTGTTAAAAAAAAATAAAAAAATAACAAAAAGTCTTAAGAAAATAAAAAAAAGTGTTAAAAAAAATATAAAAATAAAAAAAGTTGAATAGACGGGGCTCAATCGCGCGACTAAAAGAAAAAAAGTATTTGAAGGACATAAGCAATCGTCGTTAATAGAAGTAAATAACGAGTTTTCGTTTAAAACAGATTTGTTTGGGTTTTACTTAAATGACAAACCTTTGTATGGATTTGTTGTTTGTGGGTAAAATGTGAGGAGGTGAAAGACAAAAAGTTCAACAAATAAAATAAAAACAACAACAATCACGATCATAATGCCAATCAGTGTTGTCATATTTTTTTTCAAAAATCTTTTTAATTCTAAAAAAGCTTTTTTCGACCAAAAAAATATTTTTTTACAAATCGTTAAAGAAATCACTAGAACTGCATGTGTTTTATTTCTACAAAAAAGTTTGATTTAGCTGGCAAATTTGCATTTGGGATTTTATTTCGCTTTTTTATTAAAAACTACTTTTTATTTCTTTAGCTTAATTTTAAAAATTTGAAGGAAAATAGTTTATAAATTTATTTTTTTTTTTATAAATTATGACCTAAAATAGTTGCTTTCAAAGGGGAATTATGTATAAAATTTTCTTAATATATGAGAAATAAATTTTTTTTTAAATCTTTTTATAAATTCTTTTAAATCGGAGCAAAAAATAGAAATAAAAGCGTTTGTATTTGTTTTGTATCAGAGGGTTTTTATACAAATTTTGATGTTTTTAGCCTATTTTTGGATTATTTAATTATTAATATAACATTTTATTTAAATTAGTTATTTAATGTTAAAAAAAAAAAACAAAAAAATAAAAAAAGTCTTAAGAAAATAAAAAAAAAATGTACAAAAATAAAGTTTAATTGTGTCTTGAGTAGGATTCGAACTCGCGTTCTTAGAGAAAAAAAGTATTTGTGACATAGCGTTTAGACAACTCAGCTATCAAGGCCATTTGGAATCATCGTTTATAGAGTTAAATGAACAGTTTTCGTTCAATAGGGATTTGTTTGGTTTTTATTTAAATGACAAATCTTTGTATGTGTTTGTTGTTTGTTTATAAAAGGTGAAGAGGTGAAAGAAAAGAAGTTCACCAAATCGTTAAAAGAAATCACTAGAACTGCATGTGTTTTATTTCTACACAAAAGTTTGATTTAGCTGGCAAACTTGCATTTGGGATTTTATTTCGCTTTTTCATTACAAAATATTTTTTAATTTATTTAGCTTAATTTTAAAAATTTGAAGGAAAAGAGTTTATAATTTTTTTTTTATAAATTATTATAAGTTATGACTCAAAGGGAAATTATGTATAAAATTTTCTTAATATATGAGAAATAAAATGGTTTAAAAATCTGTTTATAATTTCTTTTAAATCGGAGCAAAAAATAGAAATAAAACCGTTTGTATTTTCTTTGTTTCAGAGGGTTTTTATAAAAATTTTGATGTTTTTAGCCTATTTATGGATTATTTATTTATTAATATAAAATTTTATTTAAAATAATTATTTAATGTTAAAAAAAAACAAAAAATAAAAAAAGTCTTAAGAAAATAAAAAAAATGTACAAAAAAAAGTTGAATTGTGTCTTGAGTAGGATTCGAACTCGCGTTCTTAAAGAAAAAAAGTATTTGTGACATAGCGTTTAGACAACTCAGCTATGAAGGCTATATAGAATCATTGTTTATAGAGTTAAATGAACAGTTTTCGTTCAATAGGGATTTGTTTATTTAAATGACAAATCTTTGTATGTGTTTGTTGTTTGTGTATAAAAGAGGCGAAAGAAAAGAAAAACAAAGGGATTTTTTCAGCACACAGACGGACATCGTTAAATCAACTTCGATCTTCATAAGAACCCAGAATTTATATACTTTATAGGGTCTAAGATCAATATTGTAGAAATTACAAACGGAATGACAAACTTATATATACCCTTCCACCTGTGGTGAAGGGTATAAAAACAATATTTGTGTGGAAAATAAAGAAAATTATTTTTCGGGCATATAGGAAAAGTACTCATATACATTCATATATGTCTATATATGAGCACATACTGCCATAAACCCTCAAATTACGGATCCGACCATATATGGAATAATATATGAACCCATATATGGGACCATATATTAACATTTTCATCTGGATACACTCAAATAAATTTCTGTTGAGATTTACTCATCTTATAGTAGGAAACTCCTACTATAAATTGGATAAATGCACTCTGTGTGCGTAAGTTGGTACACACATAATGGGTAATTTTGCATTGAAAGTGCGTAAAAATTAAATGAAATTTTAAAAATAATTCGCAAATTTACTAAAATTCTGCGTAAAGTAATAGCAGATAAGGATAGTCGACGAGTAAATCAACCTCAAATTACTCCTTTTTCAGAAAACGTTCGAAAAAAGATAAAAGGCGTTAAATTAAATAAAAAAGGCAATTGATCGGTTTTTAAAAATGTATAGAGATTTCATCGAAAGAAGCGCCCAAAAATTTTTTTTACATATTACTAGGTTTGGTAACTGAGATGAAATTGAGCAAAATTCCCTGTTTTCAAAGCAAATTCTTCTTATTTCTGCACAAACTTCAGGAAAATCTGGTAAAACCCAATTGAACTTGCAAAAAAATCAATTAGTCTTGCAAAAAAATCAATTGGAAACAAAGAAAAGCAAGATATTTTGTATATCATTATTTTGTGGCAAACTGCCACATTACTCTTTGAACAAAGCTAACAAAAGCATTTAAGTCAAAAATTAGAATTTACAAAATTTCAAAGTTTTTAAAGAGCCACAAAATTTTTTTCATTTCAAAGGTTGCAAGCCCATGGGTGTCCTGTAAATGGAAAAATTAAATTTTTGCTTCTTTTTTTGCTCTTCTGTGAACAGTTACAAAGTGACTCCCGAGAACTTGTGACGTGATTATGGCTCTCGGGGAGACCTATACGATGGACCGACATTCTCGGGAGTCCCTTTGCAACTGTTTACAAAGGAGCAAAAAAACCAATAAAGAAGAAAAACTTTTTTTCCATTTACAAGACCTCCATGAGTTAGTGGATCCATACCATGGAAAGTGGGTCCATTCTTAACCCTAGAATGGTAAACATATTTTTTTAGCACTTAATGGTAAACATCGCCTGTGAGGCAATTTAAAAAAAAACGCACATTTCACCTTCGAAAAAACTAAAATGTATTAAAACAAAAACATATTTATTATATATTTGGTTACAAAAATAAACAAAAACAATTCATTTTTTAAATAGCTTAAACATTTTATAGGCATATTTGTAGATCACATATTTTTTTTAGATTATTTGAAAAGATCTTTTACAAAAAAAAATTAAAAAAAAACACAGCTAGAAATAAAAAAAAACTTCTGGGTCTTCTAGACCTGAGATCTAATTAACGTGTAAAAAACTAATTCACAGCTTAAAACTTAAAAATAATTGTTGAGACTAATATAAAATTTGTGTTTTTTTTACCTAATTTTTTTTGTCGCATTGCCAACAGTTTGGTGATCTGTGCTCTAAGCAGTATGTTTTCTTGCATTTTGCGCAGAAATATATGCTCATACGCTTCAATTTCGGAGGACAGAAATCACATATCGATTTTTTGCCCTTTTTGATACCGGGTTCATCTGAATCATTGTCAGAATTACGATCAATCACGTTATTTATTGCGGAACGAACTCTTTTTTGCATACGTGGCCTTTTTTCCAAACGCATGGCGTACCAGTCGCTGTATAGGTTCTTGCTTAATATCTTGAGGAATTCTCTTCTTGACATTGGTTTTATTTTCAAAACTTCGCAATTTGATACATAAATTACATAGCTGTTGAGACAAGCCATATTCAACATTCCATAGAACATGCAAAGTGGCCAAAGCTTAGTTTTACGGCTACTGCTTGAATGACCACACATCTGATCAAAAGTATCCACAGCACCTTTTGTTTCATTATAAGATTGAATTATTGTGGGCTTACCGGAAACGGAGTCAACGGAAGGCTTGTCGCACATGGTAGAGAGCAAAAGAACGGTCTTTTGAGGTTTCGGCTTATAGCTAACAAGAGTGAGCTTTTCGTGGAATCCAAAAAGAGATGTCCCAACAGGACGTGACGAATTATGTTTGAACTCTGCAGGAATTTCTTGCTTATTATTTCGAATTGTTCCAATAAGAGTAAGGTTGTATGGTGGTTGAAGCAATTGTTCAGCTAGCGGTATAGAAGTAAACCAGTTATCGGCGGTTAAATTACGATTAGTGCCATGTATAGCCTTTGTAAGCAGCTTACAATAGTAGGAGCCTAATGGTTCGTTTATAGTTGTACCGGGGTTTTTTCCCAAATACGGTGAGGCATCAAACATATATTTCGATCTTACATCGCACACTAAAACAATCTTTATTCCGTATTTGGCCGGTTTATTAGGAATATACATACGGAATGGACATCGTCCCCTGAATGCCAAAAGTTGTTCATCTATTGTCACGTACGAGCCTGGTTTATACAGATCTCTACACTGCTTGATAAAAATTTCCCAAATATGTCGGATAGGCGCAAACTTATCAGTTTTTTTTCTGTCGTCTCGAGTGTTACGATCATCGAAATGCAGACACTTGACAAGGAACTCAAACCGTTTACAGCTCATTGCAGCTAAACTTTGGGACCCACAAATTGAAGGATCAAATAACTCCTCTGTTGACAAGTGATTATTTTTCAACGCACCGCTCAAGATAAATATGCCAAGAAGAGCACGAAGCTCTTCTATCGTGACCTGTGATGTAGTGGTATTCTGAATTTTATACTTGATAGCTGCTTGTTCCATATATTCATTAGTGCGCAAAAGTACTTCGTCCATCAACTCTGAAGTAAAAAACAGTTCAAAACAATTCATGGGATCTACAATGCCCTTGGCTCCTTCTTTTGGCCCTGGCACAATATGGACTATGTTTTTCAAAGGAGTTCTGTTCGACTGTTTTTGTGACGAAGAAGGTTCGGAAGACCAAATATATTTGTTCTTACCCCTTATAACCCATACCGATGGTATAATAATCAAATTCTTACAAGGCGGTTGCTCTTCATTTTGCGACGTGCCTACAGTTTCCTGAACATAAGTCGGTGTGGACTGTACATTGACATCATTTTGATTATATACATCAATATTCCGCATGTCATCGTCTGAATCAGCGACGTAATTGGGGTCAGCCGCACTATCATCTGAATCGAAATCTACTTCCAAATCGTCGTCATGTTCACTTTCATCTACCGATATCTCCTCCAGCCATTTTAGTAGCTGAGCTTCAGAAGTAGCCATCTCAAAAAATTATAAAAATTATACGCAGACTTTATTTTTTAGCAAAAAAAAGAAAAAAATGCACAAGCAAATATGTTCAAAAAAATTACCGTTATTGGTAAACTTCGCCTCACAGGCGACACACGCGTCTTTATCTCAGCAACGCAACGGAGAAAATAAAAACACGTCTGTGCCCAAGCTCGTACAACACTCAACTGAGTTGGCACGAGAGCACGCTTTGATACGAGTGAGCGATCAGGAAATATCGCAAATAAAATAAATTCCCAGCAAAAAAATGGTAGTCATTCTGTGACTATGACTTCTTTCATTGCTTCGTAAACTTCAGTTGACATTCTTTTATGATTTTTTGGTGTTATTCTTAGGCACTTACAAAAGCATTCTTGTGTTCATATTTCAAATGTAGTGATTTGGATATAAAGCCGATGCATATCTTAAAAAATCATTCTTCATTATTTCTAAAGCATAAGTTATAGTATATCGTATATTTTTTTGAATCTTAAGCATTTATTCAAATTGAGAAAATAGTTCTGATGAACTTTTTTAATTTTTTTATTAAATCATTTTTTATATTTTAGTTTAAAATTTCACGAGGGTTAGAATTTATGCAGTTTTGCAATTTTTATAAAAGTTTTGAAAAATCAAGAAAAAGAGATTTTTTTACCTTTAATTGAAACTAGCTGGCATGTCATTTGCATTTTTCAGCCTCAAATATTTATGACGACGCAATCTCTGCATTTTTGCATTATGTATTTTATTTAACACTACATCATTTCCAGTTTTAATTCAGAATTTACCAAAATAATTTTAAAATTGTGTAAAAATTATTTCAAATTGCCCAAAAATGTTTTAAAATTGTGCAAATATTATTTAAAATTGTTCAAAAGTATTTTAAAATTGTCTAAAAATGTTTCCAAATTGTACAACCAGTTTTTAAATTATCCAAAAATATTTTAAAATTTGTCTAAAAATTCATTAAAATTTTTGAAAAATGTTTCAAAAATGCTTTTTCACTAATGCAAAATTATTTATTTGTTTTAATAGAGTATTTGTATATCAATGCATAAATTTCGCTTCTTTAAACTTATTTTTCTGCATTCTTATGAATTAAATTTTCATCAAAGCTTATATATTACAAAGTATATGAACATTTTCCACTCATGCATCAGAATATCTAATCATTGTATTATCATTGCTTCCTCAGAGTAAAGTATGAGTAATGCTAGTAGCTACATTTGAATACTTCCATCCTATGACACGCTAATGTTAAATTCATCGATGAAACCATCAGAAAAGAAGTGATGCCTTTGCCATAGTAGTGATGCTTTTATTGCTTCTTTGGCAGCTTCATTTTTGCTGGGTTGCTTCGCCTCACAGGCGATGTTTACCATTCTAGGGTTAAAGGATCAGCAAAGCACAAAATGCAATAAGTCTCCGTACATGAAAATATAATTTTTTTTTTTTTCATTTAAAGGACCCCCATGTAGTACGCCCTTGGAAAGTGCGCCCACCTTATAGGTCTCCCCGAGGGAATTAATAAATTCCAAAGTTTCCAGGATACCTTTTAGAACTATTTTGCTATACAGAACTCCCTTGTAAAGTAGGTCAATCGCTTCAGAACTGATCCCAAGGGCGCGAGAACGAGTACCCGAAATAAATGCATTTTTTATATTTAAAGGACCCCAAATGGAACAAGCTCTTGAGAAATAGATCCATGTTATAGGTCTCCTCGAGAGATATAATCTGCTGCACAAAGTTTTTGGTAAACGTTAAAAACAATCTAAAATATATATTAAATTCATCGAAAATACAATCTAAAAGAGGACTACTGACTTTGCATTATTTGTATGTAATTACAAAACACAACACACTCAGATGTGTATTTTAATTATTTTCTGTGTGTGCATGTATATTTCAAAAATTTCTTGTAATTTTTGTTGAAATAATTTTGTACTTAAACAAACAATTTTGATAAAAAACAATAAGCAATTATTTAAATTTCTTTTGTTAGATAAAGAAAAAATTAAATTTAACATTTAAGAGAAAATATCAAATCATACTGAAAGTCTGTAGTTTTTATACCCAGGTGAAAATTTTTATATATTATTTAGATCTGTAATTTGAGGTTATATGGCCGTATATGCTTATATATGAACATGTATAAATGTCCATATATGGTCACTTATAAGTGCTTTTCAGTATATAGAAATTTTTTTTTATTTTTCAACAAGAATATTTTTTATTTAAACTTAATGTAAATATTATACTTCTATTTACATTTTGCTCATGAAGAAATTTAGGAGTTTTTAACGAACAATTAACCAACAAGTTTCGAATATTCGAAGAATATTTAATTTTTAAAAATAATAAATAATATCAAAATAATACATAAATCACTTTAATTCATTCATTATTAAGTGTATTGTTCAAAAACTGAATTAATAAAAAACAACTTATAAAAAATATTAAAAAATTAGTATCAACCCAGGTGAAAATGTGACAATGGTAATATATGGCCACATATATGGGTTCATATATTATTCCATATGTGTAATTTGAGGGTATGTGGCCGTATAAATGGACAAACATATATGAGCATTCATATATGTTTATAAATGAGTAGTTTTCCTATATGCCGGTATATTAATAAAACTTTTGTTTTATTTTTAAACAAAAATATTGCTAATTTTATCAAAACATAAAAATACCAACTCAAATGTTCAAAATTACTAATGTTTTTAAAATAATAGAAATTGATTATATATTAAATATTAAAGACAATATTCAAGTTCAAAATAATTTATGTAAGCCATTGACATACCCCAGTATGCAAAATGACTCAAAATTATTGCGAAATGAAATCATTATTACGTAAAATTTCCTCGATATCGTGTTTAATATAATGCTGAGAACAGTGGGGCTTTCTTGTAAAATATGTAAAGTGAAAAATTGTTGATTTAGCGATTCGATTTTAAATCGAAACTTATATCTTATCTTATAGCTAATTTACATTGCCGAGTAAGTCTATTAAAAAGTGGATTATTTGCAAATTTTACTAAATTAACTTTACAGTTTAAACGTAGCGTTATTACATTAAATACATTTTACGTAGTATTCAAATTTATTTTATTTTAAAATTTTTTAAAAATAGTAAACACTTTATTGCCTCTTCTACTTGTCACTGATATCGTAAAAATAAATATAAAATGGTTGCCTTATTAAATAAGAAACCCCTGATTTCACATCGTTATAGCTTAAGGATTTTAAGAATTATTGTCTTATTATTTGTATACCCTTCACCACAGGTCATTCCGTTTGTAATTTCTACATTATAGATCTTAGACCTTATAATGTATATATATTCTGGTCCTTATGAAGAGCGAAGTTGATTTAACGATGTCCGTCTGTGTGTTGAAATGGGTTTTCCGAAGACCCCAGACATGATGAGGACTTGATTGTTATATATTTCTGTTACATGTGATCGATTTCTGTTTCCTATTGTAATCAGCCAGATCGGTAGATAAATGGATGAGATATTAGCAAAAAATCACGACTACCTCTAATTTTTTCCGTAAAATCCCCTGGTTTTATATGTATGTTGTATTATACGCTTAACAAACACATCCATTCGTTGAAATACTTTTCTTTCAACTCTTCACCTTTTATACACAAACAACAAACTAATACAAAGATTTGTCAAACCAATATCTATTAAACGAAAACTGCTTATTTACTTCTATTGACGATGATTGCATATGAACTTCAATGGCTCAGTTGTCTAAGCGTATGTCACATTTTTTTCTCTTAGGCGCGGGTAAGATCCCCTCCGTCTATTCAACTTTTTTGTACAATTTTTTTTATATTTTCTTAAGACTTTTTTTTTGTTTTTTTAACATTAAATAATTAATTTATATAAAATTTTAAATTAATAATTCAATAATCCATAAATAGGCTAAAAACATCAAAATTTTTATAAAAACTTTCTGATTCAAACAAAATACAAACGGTTTTATTTATATTTTTTGCTCCGATTTAAAAGAATTTATAAAAATATTTTTAAACCATTTTATTTCTCATATATTAAGCAAATTTTATACATAATTCCTCTTTGAGTGCAACTATTTTAGGACATAACTTATAAAAAAAATTATAAAAATTAAAAATATTTTTTTATAAAAAAGCGAAATAAAATCCCAAATGCAAATTTGCAGTTCTATTGATTTCTTTTAACGGTTTGTAAAAAAATATTTTTTTGGTCGAAAATAGTTTTTTTACAACTAAAAAGATTTTTGAAAAAAATAATATGACAACACTGATTGGCATTATGTTTGTGGTTGTTGTTCTTTTTTTATTTTATTTGTTAAACTTCTTTTCTTTCACCTCTTCACCTTTTTCACACAAACAACAAACACATACAAACATTTACCTAAAAAGAAAACAAATTAGTTTTGAACGAAAACTCTTTATTTACTTCTATTAACGATGATTGCGTATGTCCTTCAATGGCTCAGTGGTCTAAGCGCTTTGTCGTAAATAGTTTTTTTCTATTAAGTCGCGCGATCGATCCCCGTCTATTCAACTTTTTTTGTACAATTTTATTTACAATTCATTAAGACATTTGTTTTTTTATTTATTTTTAACATAACATATACGTACAGCACAGTTGACTTAACGATTTCGGTCAGTTTTTCGGTATATTTGGGGAACGGAAAGAGGAAATGTTCCAAAATTAGGTACGAGCATCTTGGTTATCAATACACAACATCTGACCAAATGTGTGCGGGATCTGTGAATTGGTCGTAGCACAAAATAGATTACTTTATATCTTAATAACGGTAAGCCCATTTATGGATTATTATATATGGACTAATAACATCAAAATTTGGTAAAAAACTCGGAAATATCGGTTCAGATACAAAAAAGTTATACCCAAAACATAAATTTTTTTTAAATACCTATTTTCTGGAACCATAAATCTTCCCGAGTCCAAGTTTTATCACCAAACTAAATAAAGACGTCCGTACAAGGTGGCGCAAAAGTAATCCTCCTATCAGAAAATGCTATAAATTTTGCGATTGGCCCCTAATGTCAGTTCTGTTTTGACATTTGTGTAGTAAACACATGCGAAATACACGTTAATAAACAATGTTACGCTACACTGCTCCAGAACGCGGAATATTGGTGACTATTTATTTGAGCAATAATGAAGATGATTTTTTCATCAAAAATAATCATGAGTGATGAGCCCCATTTCCATCTTAGCGGGTACGTAAATAAGAAAATTTACGCTTCTGGGGCACTGAAAATCCGCGTGTAACCCACGAGGAGCCATTACACCCGCTCAAAGTCACTGTATGGTGTGCTGTTTTCGCTGGAGGAGTCATCGGACCTTTTTTCTTCGAAGACGTCGCGGGCCAAACGGTTACTGTGAATGGTGAGCGCTACAGAGCAATGATCAACGAGTTCTTTTTGCCGCAACTTGATGAATTGGGATTGGAAAACATGTGGTTCCAACAGGACGGTGCAACGCGACACATTGCACGTGCCGCAACCGAGGATGCATTTCCCGGGCGCCTAATCTCCCGTTTTGGCGATTTGCACTGGCCTGCAATATCGCCTGATTTTACCGCTCCAGACTTCTTTTTGTGGGGCTTTTTGAAGTCGCGGGTTTATGTCAGCAAGCCTCAGACTCTTGCAGCTCTTAAAGACACTATCCGTCAAGAATGTGAGGACCTATCGCCGGAAGTTTTGGCCAAAGTGATGGAAAATGCCATAAAAAGGGCTCAAATGACAATCAACTGTGGCGGCGGTCATTTACATGACATCATATTCTCGACTTGATGCAAAAAAAAATTAAAAGACCAAATAAAAATAATCCACAAGAAGAATTTAAGTTTTTCATTTTTTTTTTTTTTAATTACAGCCAAATAACATCGGAAGGTTATTTTTGCGCCACCCTGTAAATAAATTTTTCCATTCCATATACTATGTCCATATATAAACTTCAGTTTTTTCTCAACCATGGTGGAGGGTATGTAAGATTCGGCATAGCCGAAGTTAGCCGCTCTTACTTGTTTTATCTAACTTTTAAATGATATACAGTGAAATATCCGACAGGCGGACACAGACCAAGAAATTTGTCCATCTATTGGAGCTGACCGGCTGCGGGAGCTGTCCATTAGTGGAGCTTTCAGTGTATATTATTTTTAAAGTTTTTGCAAAATTTGGTTGCTTAGAAATTTTAATCTTTGGTTTTACATAAACAATACACATTCTTAATATTTGATGTCAATGCTTTGGATACTGGGAAATTTTGTGGTGTTAGAAGTAGATATAAAAAGCTAAATATTGTGAATGATAAGAAACCTTTTCCGCAATTAAGATTGATTTGCTGTTTCTAGATCATGAAACGCATTAAATTATGTGCATTTTGTACTTATTAGCTGTGTTGGCCTATGCCATTGCCATATTAATTTCACACAAGCCAACGCTTAGTGTTAACGCTTGACGTTACTTATGTCAAATTTTGTATGGGAATGACAAAAGCCAACGCCGATAGCTTCCCGCATAAACACAGCTATTGCATACAAAAATAATTTGTTTGTCTTGGACTAATCGTCATCTGAGAACTGCTTACAAAAGTTTTTTTTAAAGTATGTAAAAATGCCGCGACAAAGTATTTGGACTGTAACCAACAAAAGCTTCTCTAGGCAGACAAGTAAAAAGAAAAAAAAGGAGAACAAGCTTCTATCGTGAAAAGAAAAAACAAGAGTACAATTCGATTTACTTTCCTTTTAATTTCACACTTTATTTTTCCTTTAGAATTTAAAATGGCGTACTGGTTTTTTTTTCTTTTTAGCAAATTTCTCGATCTTTTCTCTAAGAGATGTTAACAACGAATGAATACAAAAAAAAGTTACAAAAAATGAACAAGTAAGTAAAAGCAAAAGAAAATGAATACCAAAAAGGATTCTCTAATGACAACAGCGCCACCCATTGGTTAAATCCCGACAACTTGGCAACATCGATACCTTAAAGCCACCAACTGTTGCACAAAACGAGACAAAGGAGTCAGACATAAACATCCCGGCGGCCTCGCAACACTGCAATCAGATTTTTGCTCCACTTTATCTAAGAGAAAAAAAAAGTAGAAGAAAAGAAAAACAGAAAAAAAAGAAATATCCTTAAATCCACATTTCGGGACATTCCATTTATTTCCGAGGGGAAAAGTTTAATAAAAATAAATATAACAAATAAAAAATATTATATAGTATAATAAACTAATAAAGTAAACCCTGCAACGCTAGAAAAAACTCCAGGTACCAGACGTCCAGGGCATCAACAAAGTAAGTAAACTTCTTAGCCAAAAGAATTCATGGAGAACAAGATCTAGATATGATGTAGCCGAAGATCGAAAATTGCGTTAGCGGTTTACCAAAGGAACCACCGACAACACCATTACTTATAATCTTAGAGTAAATGTTACACCCCAAAGTCATTTGTACCGGTGCCGACACATGGAACTGGGGATCAGCTAACTGCAAGCCAGGGAACTCATCCAGTATCCCCACATCTAAAGATTTCTGAGGCGTCACTAATCGATACCCACGCCGTACTTTCGCGTAAGTCTCCACTCTTTCACTTAACCCATGGTTGGCACTGATGTTAATATGATACCTCTCCTTATTGCCAACACGAACGGTCTTCAAACCCAAGCGCCGCACCACCTCCTCCGATATTATAGAAGACTCTGAACCAGGATTGATAATAGCCCGCTCGAAAACAAACCTCTTGTTTGCTACCATCTTTACCATTGCTGTCGGTCTCAAAACGATAGCCTGGCTAATCTGGTAAACCGGCAACGCCACGGTATTAATTGTGGATTTCGTGCTGGTAAAGTTCTTCTTCTTTTTCTGTGCAGGATTTCTCTTGTTCCTCCTCGACTGACTCGGAACTAACGCTTGAGACGTACTAGGTCTCTCGCTAGCCAGACCATCGGACGAACTAGGTCCCCCGGCTGAGACTCGGGACGAACGAGGTCCTCTTCTCTTTGGGTCGGTGGACGAACTAGGTCCCCGTTGCTTTACTTTTTTGCTGCTCATACGGGCCGTTAAACGAGACTTCGTGCCCGGCTTATGCAAAAGTGTGTGATGCATATCACCACAGCGTCGACATGTTCCCGTACTTTCACAAGTACGCCAGGTATAGTCATGGCTCAGACATCCCGCACAGTAACGGTAGATGGACACCAATTGCATCCGTTCGTAGTAGTCTACCTGAAGAAACTTTCCACAAAAACGTTATGGGTGACCCCCTAAACAAACTCGGCAAACCATCTTCTTACTGGAGCGACGATCTTCAGCATACTTCTTATGAGAGGCCATGTTACTGTAAATAAACTATTAGAGAAAAAAAAAGCACTTGTCGGTAAATTATCTTCACGTATGACAACCATATCACCTACTTCCAGATCTTTCTTCATAAATTTCCATTTATTTCTCTTGTGAAGATCTTTTAAGTATTCCCAACGATTGATAATGGAACTAGAAGCCTCGGAAATTTCCGGTTCTGGCGGCGATAACAAAGGACCACCGATCAAAAAGTGACCAGGAGTGAGTATATCCAAACATTCTACATTCTCTGACAGAGGACACAGTGGTCGGGAATAAAGACAAGCCTCAACGCGAGCTAACAATGTTGAAAATTCTTCGAAAGTATATTTTGTACTACCAGCAATTCTCCTAAAGTGATGCTTAAAACTTTTCACCCCTGCTTCCCACAAGCCCCCCATATGAGGTGCACTTGCTGGGTTAAAATGCCAACTAAGATCCTGTGCAAAAAGGCGCGAAGCTCTCCTTTCAAGGTTTTGCGGCTCCGACAAAATTGGTTCCATTATCTGAATACATTTCACTAGGATAACCACGATGAGAATCAAACCTCGAAAAGGCTGCTAAGAAAGCTGGCGCCGATAAGCTACTAACAGCTTCTAGGTGAATCGCTTTCGTAGCTAAACACACGAACAGGCACACATAACCCTTCGTAATGAGACAAGCTCGACCAGTATAATTTCGTATCTCAAAGGGCCCAGCGAAATCCAATAAATATAAAATTTTGTCCGGGTTTCGTCAAAATGCAAATCCCTCTTGACGGTATCAAGAACATCAGCCAATAGAGTGGCACCGCAGAGTTCAAGCCTAGGTAAAGAGACGGTGTTTAATGGGGCTACTTTAGATTTAGCTAACAATAGGTGGGTCTGGACAGAACCACCCTCGTCTTCCAGTCGGACGTACACACAAGCTCCGTATGCCTTTTCCGAAGCGTCTGAAAATCCATGGACTTCTAATTTAGCCGTAGGATTAAAACCAACCCATCGATAAATCCTTATACGGTCAATGAACTCGTAATCCATCAGAAATTGCTTACATCGAAGACTACTGCCTTCAGATAAAATATCATTCCAGCCAGTTTTCTCAGACCATATATGCCGCATTAACAACAACGATGGGACCTAACCAACCTGCCGGATCAAAAAGCCTAGCTATTATAGATAAAACTTCCCTTTTCGTAAAATTATCCTTTGCCAGGATTGGAGTAGTTTGGAAATAAAATTGATCGGACTTCGCGTTCCATCGCACGCCTAATGTTTTAGTTGTACTGAAGTCTTCGATCTCCAAAAAATTTTCCCGCAGCAAATGGTCTGATGGCAAACCTTCTAAAACTCGACTATCATTTGAAGTCCACTTTTTCATTGAAAAACCTGCCGATGTTAAAGCCAAATTTAACTGATCCCTGGCCTAGATCGCTATCGAAACATCATAAGCTCCTGCCAACGCGTCATCAACGTACATCATATGCCGCAAAATCTTTGATGCTAAGGGCCATTTTCCTTCAATGTCGTCAGCCAGTTGCAACAAAGATCTGATGGCTAAAAAGGGGGCGCAATTTACACCAAACGTGACTGTTTTCAATTCGAAATTCCTTAAAATGTCCTCTGAGTCTCTACGAAAGACAATCCGCTGAAACACGCAGTCTGTTCAGGGTTAAGGAGGATCTGGCGATACATCTTTTCTATGTCCCCATTGAAGACATACCGATAAAATCGCCACCTTATGATTAAAAGCATAAGGTCATTCTGTAAAACAGGCCCTGTGTATAAAACATCATTTAAACTTAAGCCTGAAGTCGTTCGGCTCGAAGCGTTATACATCACCCTAACCTTAGTGGAAGAACTCTCTGGCTTAAATACAGCATGATTTGGCAAGTAATATGAATCTGCCGCATCCGCAACCTCATTAGGAACCCGACACATATGACCTAATGACTCGTACTCAGATAAAACATCGTCATAAATCCCCTTAATTGCTGGATTTTTAAGGAGTGAAACCTCATTCCTAAAAAATTGACGAAGCGCCTTTTCACGAGACGATCCCAAACCCTTATCGGCACAATAATGAGGCCTAAAAGGCAAAGAAACGATATAACGCCCATCAGAGTTTCTCTTCGTAGTCCTTTTGAAAAGTTCCTCACAATACTCATCTTCAGGAGACACCTTTGAAGCCTGATGAAGTTCTTTCAGCTTCCAAAACCATTTAAGCTGTTTGTGCAGACCTACTTCAGTATAAAATGACACACACGTATTATACGATCCTGGATTTATGTTAGAGAGTGGACCTGTTAAAATCCAACCAAAAATACTCTCCTATCAAATCACCTAAAATAATTCGCCGAACACCGTCTAGCATTATTTTCGGATAAATGTCACCTCCTATCAATAGATCTACCTGACCACTCTTAGCGAAATTGGGGTCAGCTAACTTGAATCCCACTAACAAATTTGATTCCGAAATATCAACTGTTACACTAGGCAATTTTCCCGTTAATTTTGGCAATACCAAACCTGACACTTCCAGCTTAAACCGTTTATCCAGGGGGGAACTCAAAACAAAAGAACATTGCTTCTGAACCGAACCAGCCATTGCGTCATTTAGGCCAGATACCTGAGCATTTATACTCCTAACTGGAAAATCAAGTCTCCTTTACAGCTCTCCGAAACAAAAGTTGCCTGGGAACCCGAATCAATAAGTGCTCTAGCCTTAAACATGTCACCTCGATGGAATATATTCACCAGAGCTGTTCCCAAAAGAATCTGCTACGAAGTCGTGGCGAAACACGTCTGAACATTCGTTTTTTGAGACGCTACCTGGCTAGTACTATGTCCACTAGCGGACTGATCGCTTGAATTTGGTACAGACGAAGATCTTGGCACTTCCCTATGCAATAAAGTGTTATGCTTTAAGTTACACGTCAAACAACTCAAACTACTTTGACATGCATATAGTCTATGGCCACTACTCAAACAATTTATACAAAGATTGTACCTTTTGACACGATAAAATCTGTCCATTGGATTCAATTTCAAAAATTTTGGACAGTCCTTCAACATATAATCTTTCGAGGACAAAAAACACGATTTCTTTCCTACTTTTGTCGAGTACGACTTAACTTTTTTCTTTGAATTTAACAGAGTTTCAAAATCAGCTCTCCCTGATTGTTTCATTTGCTCCGAATTCTTAAAATCTGAAACCGTTTCCAACGATTGAAATCTAAAAGTTAAAAACTCATCAAAATCATTCCATTTTGGAATCTCAGTTTTATTACTAACTGTTTGTTCCCATAGCGATAAGGTAAGAACTGGTAATTTGGTTGAACAAAGGTAAACGAAAATTGGGTCCCAATTTGAGATATCAATTTCGTGCAAACGCAGAGCCGATATCGAATTATTGATATCTCTTTGCAACCTTTTTATCTCAGTGGCTGATTCCGATTTCACTGCCACCAGATTAAGGAGAACTTTCAATTGGCTATTGACCAAAATCCTTTTGTTCTCATACCTATCTCTCAAATTATTCCAGGCACCTTGAAAGCCAAGGTTTGTGAGAGGAGATTTCTTAACAATATCTAGTGCCTCGCCCCTCGTAAATTGCCGCAAATAAAAAAGCTGTTCAACAGAAGTCAAGTTAGAATTCTTTACATAAACGGCAGTAAACATGTCACGAAAAGAGGGCCAAGATTGATAATCACCGTTGAAAACTTCCATAGTGCAAGGTGGCAACTTTACTTGGTGACTTTGGACTCTATTCTCATTTGCACCAACTCCCACTGAATTGTTGGTAGACGATAAGACCGTGTTATTCAAAAAAGTTTGAGTAAGTTCTCCTATCAACGCACCAATTGTAATATAAGCAGATCTACAATTGCTAAAAAGAAGTTTAGCCTCTTTGCAGTGTTCCTCTGAATCCCCTACACCATTGTTGGTAGCAAACTGCTCATATGCGGTCTTCACCTTCTCCCATAAAGACTTTAACTCCTCTTTCTGGAGTTCAACCGAAAAAATTGTTCGATTTTCCTGCGGACCCTCATAGTATTCTTGCTCAAAATCAAGGAACAAGCCCGCCATTTTCTCAAACTTCACTAATTTTTGTGATTTTGACATTATGCTATTCAAATATAAGCGATGTAGCGAAAAATTTGCAAACAAAAAAAACTTTAAAAAACGTGTCGACGTAAGAATTTACCAGTCGCAAGACTTAGAAATTTATAAAGACCGCAAAATCAAAACTAGATTCCAAATTAAAAAACGAGTTGTCAGATATTTCAGGGAAAAAAAGTAATAAGTCCCTCAATTTCGAAGTTAAATACACTCACAATAATCTTTTTCCTCGAAATCTATTTTGAATATGCAGCTTAAAACAACTGAAAATCAGTTTATTTTATTAATAAACAATTGTATTTTACCGTTTAATCAAATTTGTTAATAAATTAAAAGATTTTTTCCAATTCTTGTTTTATTCTCAATATGAAATACAAACTTTTTTTACTGGATATTTTAACTAAGACAAAAAGCTAGTAATTTAGTGTATTTCGTGTATTAATTGCCAGTTAAAAAGATTTAAAAATATATTTTTTAATCTAACTATTCAATCCACTGAAAACAACTTTACGGATTTTCTTAGTACACGGAAGGAATTGATTTTTCAACAAAATAATAAAACTTTTGCGAATTCAAATGTAAAATAAATCAATCGTAAATAATTTACTCACTGCAATTAACATGAGGCAATCGTCCTACTATGACAGCAAACAAGCGCTTTGTTCCATAAATTCCACAATCTTAGGTTTTCTAATGCAGATCGCCGGTTGAACTTGTAATTTAAAGTTGGAGATTTAATACTTTTACAGCTCTGGGTTTTAAATCCCTTAAATTCTTCTCGAGTAACGAACACAACGCAATCGTAATTTGGACTCAGGTGACAAACAATTCCTCAATCTAATTTGGTATATTTCACAATGAAATGATACCCTTAGAGCTCTATCTCACAAATTCGAAATTTAAGGCCTTATATGTTCCGGAAGAACAAAAACACTGCCTTCGTTATATATCTGACTTACAGCAATTCAATGAAAAACTGGTATATTTCACAAAGAAATGATACCTCGCCAGCTCTGTATTGTTTCACCACCAATTTTTTATCGAATCACACAAACGTACCACCAAAGAAAGATTTAAAACAAAAATCAAAAATTTTTTTGCTAAAATATGTACACGATCACGTACCTATTTTTTTTACCCTCTGCTGTAGCTAACAATACGTATGTAAGTATGTATATACACCGGTATGTATTGTTTGTTCTTTATTATTATTTTTCTGTTTGTTGTGTGGTATTTAATTTGTGTGCTCGCACTAGCACATGTAATTAATACAAATTGTTTCTTTTTTTTAATTTACACCGCTGGCTAATATGGCGATCGCAAAAAAAAAAGAAAACAAGAAAAACAAATTAAATAAAAAATGACAGATAACAGTGCTGCCAAATCTAATGGTATTAGGGTTGTATCAGTCTTGTAGAACAGGGTGGCTTAGCGAAATATTTTACAATAATACTAAACAAAACCAGACTCTAGTACTATTGTAATGATCATTAACCAAAGAATTTTTTAAGGTAATTTCCTTAAAAAAAAACCTATTGGTCTTTATGTATTTTTTTTTAAATTCACTTAAAAAAAAATTCAAAATGTACTTCACCTTAAAATTCTGTAGAATTCTTCAAAAGAAAAGCTGTGTTCCACAAATATCCGGAGCGATTGGACCAATGAAAATGCCGCGACAAAGTATTTGGACTGTAACCAGTGGGAACACCAATGAAAGCTTCTCTAGGCAGACAAGTAAAAAGAAAAAAAAAGGAGAAAAAACTTCTATCATGAAAAGAAAAAACAAGAGTACAATTCGATTTACTTTCCTTTTAATTTCACACTTTATTTTTTTCCTTTAGAATTTAAAATGGCGTACAGGTTTTTTTTTTCTTTTTAGCAAATTTCTCGATCTTTTCTCTAAGAGATGTTAACAACGAATGAATACAAAAAAAAGTTACAAAAAATTAACAAGTAAGTAAAAGCAAAAGAAAATTAATATCAAAAAGGATTCTCTAATGACAACAGCGCCACCCGTTGGTTAAATCCCGACAACTTGGCATCATCGATACCTTAAAGCCACCAACTGTTGCACAAAACGAGACAAAGGAGTCAGACATAAACAGTATGGGTCTTTTAAAGTCCAAATTTTTCAATGTAAAAATAAATTTAAAACTTATTAATTTTAACGATTTTATTAATGAATTTTTTTTTTGATACAACAAAACAATAAACAAATACATAATACAATTCAAATTTGATTTGACACATGTGTCAATACAAGTTAGAACGGAATTAATTCTGGTTCTCGATTATTTTTAGATTCTCATTTTTGTTTCTATTTCATAAAAAATTTATTGGAAAACTTAAAAAATATTGGCTGGAAGTATAATCGAAAATGATTAAATTTTTCGATGAAAATATGTGTGCGAGAAAAAAAAATAACGACTTTATGTGGTATCGAAAACATTAATTTTTTTCGAAAATTTTCAAGAAAATGAAATCTATTTTCATTGAATAATTAGAATTTTTTTAGAAATTTCATTTTTATTTCTTCAATAACGAACATTTTAAAATTTGTATTAAAGGTCTCAAAATACGCCTGCTAAAAATTACTAAAGTCCCATGTTTATACCAATTTTTGCTTATGCATTCGAACTGGATCTTAATTTGGTAGAACAATGGTTTAATTTAAAAAAACTTTTGCCTTCCTATATAACCATATCTGATAAAAATTAAAACATATTATCCATAAATGGTATAATATATGTACTTATATATGCAAATATATGAACCAATATATGGGCCAATATATGCAACATGTCATCATATATTGCCATATATGGTATCATATATTACCATATATGAACTTTTCCTTTGAATGTATTTACCCATATATGCTTCCATACATGGCACATATGTCCATATATGCTCATACATGAACACATATATAAGACCATATATGATGATATATGAAGATATTTTCACCTGGGTGAATAACAAAAAACAGGTTTGTTTAGCAATCGTTCCGTTTTTGAAGCCGTTTTAAGCAGGTATACTGTTTTACCCATCCTCTTTTTAGTTATATTACATAAAAAACTAAAAAAAATTATGGTGTTAAAAGTACAAAGTTAGTTGTTGCGTATACTCACCAACAATGTATATTTTTAATTTGGCATTTAAACATTAATTTTTTGCCGTTTGGCGCTCTCGACTTGGGATTTCGGTAACTGGCCTGTCTTGCCAAAATGGCTTCTTCTTTGAAAATTAATATTTCTTCAATAACAAACATTTTGAAAACTTTATTAAAGATCTTTGAAATATGCCTGGTCAAAGTTGGATATAAAAAGGAATAAAACTTACTAAAAGTCTTATGTACTCACCAATTTTCGCTTACGAATTTGAACTAGATCTTAATTCGGTAGAACAAGAGTTTAAATTGAAAAAAACCTTTGCCTTCATAATGGCCATATCTGATAAAAAAGAAAACATCCCAGGTGAAAATGTTCATATATGGTCATATATGGCTACATATATGAGTTCATATGTTATTCAATATATGCTCGGACCCGAAATTTGAGGGTATATGGCCGTATATGGTCATATATGGACATATATGAGTGTTCATATATGGTCATATATAAGTACTTTTTCTATATGCCGGTATATTAAAAATGCTTTTTTTTATTAAAATTAAATGAAGTAACATTAAATCATCATTAAATTCAAGGGAAAAAGGGATATTTACATGCAAAAAATTTAAGGTAAAAAAACACACATACATTTTGGAAAAAGAGTACCAATATTTTTATTATATTATAGTATCTTCATTTTATATAACAATTCAAACTTTCTTGTTATTATTTAAAAACAGTATTAAAAATAGAATAAATAAATAATAAAAAAATAAACAACAAAGTATGAATTGCTACATTAAATAAAGAGTTGTTGTACTATAATCTAAAAATAATATTAATATTCATTAATAATATTAATAATTATACCAATTGGTAGTTTTTTCCCAAAATTTATGTGTGTTTTTTTACTTTAAATTTGTTGCATGTAATATCCCTTTTTTCGCACATAACTGTATGTTTAAAACAGTATACAGGTATAAAAAGGAACATAAACAGTGGTGGCGGTTTTAGAGCCATAAAATAATTCATTAAAATAAAACTAAATGTATTGTTTAAAATGTATGCAACAAAATTAAATAAAAGACACATACATTTTGGGAAAAAGCTATCAATATTATTTAAAGATTATAGTACAACTCTTCATTTTATCTTACAATTAAAATTTTGTTGGCAGAAGTTTATTTAAATTCGAAATATATTTTCGTTTAATAATAAACATTTTTATTTAATTTTTTTTTTAGAAATATCATTTATATTTCTTCAATAAGAAAGATTTTGAAATTTGTATTATTGATCTCAATACTTTTTTTTTGGTTTCGTATTACTCCGCCAGAGGCGAAGGATAAAAAGACTGACTTAAGCTTTGTTTTGGTATCAAACAAAATTTTGGAAATAAAGGGTGTCCCAAGAAGAACGCAATTTTTAAATCTGGCAACATTCGAAGTGTCATTGTTTGACATTTGAACAATCGTTATTGTTTGCTAGTAGAAGGTACGAGGTTAGTAAAAATGGTGCGCTACACGAATGTACAACGCATTCTCATTGTGAAATTGTTTTACCAAAATGGTGAAAGTTTTGCGGCTACAGTTCGCAAATTGCGATCAATTTGGGGTCACAATAATGCTCCAAAAGAGTCAACTGTAAAGAGATTAATGGATAAATTTGCCGAAACTGGGTCTGTTAGTGATGTAAAGACAACAACGCGCCATCGACCAGGTCGATCGACCGAAAATGTCGCAGCTGTACGTGATGATGTCGCTCAAACTCCATCCACCTCAATTCGACACCGAGCTCAGCAAATTGGTGTCTCCAAATCCACTTTGCAGCGAATTTTGACGAAAGATTTGCATCTTCATGCCTACAAAGTTCAATTGACTCAGGAACTGAAGCCAGCTGACCATGGACAGCGAAGGGAGTTCGTTAATTGGGTATTGGAGAGACAACATGAAAATGCTGATTTTGCCGATAAAATCATCTTCAGTGACGAGGCCCATTGTCATCTTGATGGCTTCGTCAATAGGCAGAATTGTCGCATTTGGGGTGAGGAAAATCCTCGAGTGATTCACGAGAAGCAAATGGATCCTCAACGTGTCACTGTGTGGTGTGGTTTTTGGGCTGGAGGAATCATTGGACCTTTTTTTTATGAAAATAAGGCAGGTCAAGCGCAACCAGTCAATGGTGTTCGGTATCGTGAAATGATAACCAGTTTTTTCTTGCCTAGATTTGAAGAAATGAATGTGGAGGGCATGTGGTTCCAACAAGACGGCGCCACATGTTATACAGCCAGAGAAACAATTCGATTGCTGCATCAGTCATTTCGCGGTCGTGTTATTTCGCGTTTTGGAGATCAGAATTGGCCGCCTAGATCGTGCGATTTAACACCACTAGATTTTTTTCTTTGGGGTTTTTTGAAGTCGATGGTTTACGCGAATAAGCCGACGACGACTCAAGCCTTAAAAGAGGAAATTGGACGCTGCATTAATGAAATACCGCAGCATTCATGCAAAACGGTCATTGAAAATTTCATTAAAAGATCGCGTGCATGCCAGCAAAGCCGCGGCGGCCATCTGCACGATATATTGTTCCATACATAACCTCATTCTGTCTACTTTACGATATAATAAAGTTTCACGATTTTTTTTAAATATCTGTGTTTATTTAAAATTTAAAAATTGCGTTCTTCTTGGGACACCCTTTACAAATTTTTAATTTTAAAAAATTTTGTTTATAACGGAAATACAATACCTAGTATTAGTCATTTAATCTAATTACGTTTCTACCTTTATGTTCACTTAAGAATTAAAACTGTATCTCAATTCGGTAGAACAAAGGTTTAAATTTCCCTCATATATGGCAACATCTGATAAAAATTTAAATATATTACCCCATATATGGAATAATATATGTACTCATATATGAACATATATGGCGTATATGAACCAATATATGGACCAACATATGCAATATATTACCATATATTGCCATATATGGATTCATATATTGCCATATATGAACTTCATCTTCAAATGTAGGGGCCCATATATGCTTCCATACATGACATATATGTTCATATATGCTCATATATGAAAACATATACGATCATATATGAAACCATATATGATGATATATGAACATATATGAACATTTTCACCTGTGATATTACCATTATATGGTATATGACCATATATGGCATATACGAGTCAATATATGGACCAAGATATGCAATATATTATCATATATTGTTATATATGGTATCATATATTACCATATATGAACTTTTTAAATGTATTTGCCCATATATACTTACATACATGACATATATGCTCATACAGGACGCCATATACGACGATATATGAACATTTATGATCATTTTTATTTACCTGGGTAGTTTGATTTTTGAATGACTGATTCAAATAGTTAAAAATTATATTTCTATGAATTTCAATTGATTCTTCATTTAAAAACAAACTGTACGTAGACCTTTTTAAAAAACCTTCAGTCGGTAACGTAAAATATATTGTGTGTATTTTGATAGCGAAAAAAATGTATGCTTCATACAAAAATTCTATTTGCATGTCAATAAAATCTACTTGTATATAAGGCAATTCAAGTTTGTAAATAGAAGTTTTAATTATTAGAAATAAAATTTTTTTCCATATCCACTTTTTTCAAATTAGTATTTTTATATTTTTTTTTGCTAATTTTAGCAAATCGGTTTTTAAAAAATTGTAAAATGATTTCTGAAATTAGCAACAAAAATTTGTTAAAATTCAGTAATTTGTATGATGTAAATAACAAAAAAAATACTAAAAAATAATTTTTACTAAAAATCAGTTAAGAAATAGTAAAGTGGGACTAAAACCCGTTTACAAATTTTTCTACAATTTTTTTTCTGAGTGTAAGTACATAGTTTCGTCGCATCTGTGGTTGCCTTCCGTGTGTAGTGATCGCCGACTAGCACGAACGGACTTGTCAGAACGTGTGTATCACGGCGCAGTCTGCACATTTTAGTTTTTTTTTAATTTTGGCAAATATTAGATACTTAGTTTACGAGTAAAGGTGTTATGCCGAAATCAATGAAATATTTTGATCCTCAGAGTTCGAAAATAGGTTTATTAAATAACAATTTATAGATAATTACACTCATAATTACTATTTTAACGCTAATTTTTAAATAATAAAAGCTATGAAATAGATAAAAAAAATAAAATAGGTAATTTTTTAAATATATATTTTAATAAAAACACTTTTGCAGCAATATCGAACAGTAGTACTTTTTTTCTATTTTTACAAAAGTACCCAGCAAAAATGAAGCTGCCAAAGAAGCAATAAAAGCATCACTACTATGGCAAAGGCATCACTTCTTTTCTGATAGTTATATCTATGATTTTAACATTGGCGTATCATAGGATGGAAGTATTCAAATGTAGCTACTAGTTTTACTCATACTCTAAGAAAGCAATGATAATACAATGATTAGATATCCTAATGCATGAGTGGAAAATGTTCATATACTTTGTAGTATTTAAGCTTTGATGAAAAGTTTATTCATAAGAATGCAGAAAAATAAGTTTAAAGAAGCGAAATTTATGCATTGATATACATATAAATACTATTTACTAGAACAAATAAATAATTATGTATTAGTAAAAAAGTATTTTTGGGAAAGTTAAGTTATATTTATTGAGTATTTTTTTTTAAGTAAACTAGTTTTAATTTAAGATTTTAATGTAATATCTTTAAATAAGTGATGAAGAATGTTATAGTGTCAGACTTAACATTAAGGAATTCATTTTTGTGATTAAAATTAAGAAAGAAAAAGCCGCCCTTGCCCGAAGCTAACAATATCATGAGAGTTGTTCTCTTAGGCCCATTATTATAACTTGCCGATAGCTAAAGTTAGGATGTTAACGGACAGATTATTAGTTTTTCGTTATTATAAGTATACTTTAACCTAAAAGTGACCGATAAGCTAAAGGTAAGTTCATCTTACCTTTAACTTTTAACGTAAGGTTTAAGCATTTGAAGTTGCCACATTTTCTGCTCTGCAGTGTAGTTGCCGTGTAGTTTTTTGCTGTTTGGTTTTTTTCTGTGTTCACCGTCGACAATGTAAATTTTATATAACAAACATTTTGATCTTATACACAATTCGAAGAAATTTTGTTTTCCTTTGTATTTTTTGTTTGTTGTAAGTAAATAAATAAATAAAAGTACGTCGTTGCCACTACGTATATAAAAGAACCATTTTAATTTGTCAAAAGTAATCGGTTTTTGCTCTAGTAATGCCATATTTTTAAAAAACTTAATTTTATTTTATAAGGAAGTTGTAATAACACTTTAGCTAAAGTTACCTTTAACTAACACGCACCTTAAAGGCAAGTTATAATATTGGGCCTTAAATTAATAAAATAAACTTTAAACTACATTAAAACTACAATTATAAGAAACAAACAAAACAAGAAAACTAACCTCTATGAGAACCCATAGTACACTCAGAAAAAAAAGTTAGTAGAAAAATTTGTAAACGGTTTTCAATCCCACTTTACTATTTTTGTACTGATTTTTAGTAAAAAAAATATTATTTAGCAAATCTTTTTGCTATTTACATTTTACAAATTACAGAGTTTTTACAGAATATCTACAAATTTTCGTTGCTAATTTCAGAAATCATTTTACAAATTTTTGAAAACCGATTTGCTAAAATTATCAAAAATAAATTACTAATTTTAAAAAAGTCGATATTGATGGAAATGTTTTTTCTAATAATTTAAACTTATGCATACAAACTTAAATTGCCCTAAAATGTTACATAGGATTAAAAAAGGGATCGGAAGTGAAGATACCGACTCATGTCTAAAAATAGGACATCCACTTAAAATAGCACTAAAAAGTTTTTTTATTTCTAAAAATCAGCCCTAACAACAATTTAAATTTCACCTTAAAAGTAAAAAAAATTGACTAAAATATTTTTCAAAACAGAAATTACCAAATTTTTTTTTTTTTTTTACGTTAGACTAACACTCAGGGGATGTCCCCTACTAATGCAGTGCATTGTGTTAGAATTAGGAAAATATGTTATGAGAGGGAGGAAAGAGGGAGTAGTGTTGAAGAGTACAGACAATATGCAATATATCTGCAATAGTACAACAACCGGGTACACACTTTGTTGCTGAATTGGTTACTCAGTGATCAGTGCTATGCCTTCATCACTAATTGGCCCAACAACAAAAAGAATACAAGGCGGTTGTACCATGCAAAATATAGAAAAAAAAATTAAAAAAGGGAGAGGAAAGGGAAGGAAAAAAATCTAGCAACAATAACACAGGCAAATAGAGACATTAAAGCCCTTTGCCCCTTTCAGTTTTTTTTATTTTTTTATTAATTGATTTATTGTAATTATTATTATATCAACACTGGACAAAAAAACCGCGCGTATAAATTCGATTTAACGACACTAAAAAAAACGATATATGCAGACAAAATGCGTGTTGACAGTTTAAAAGACAGAACACAGACAGACAGAAACCTATTAAAAACTAAAATATAATAAGCCTTTTAAAAACTAAACCTATTTAAAAGACTGAACACTACTCCCATATAATAAACCTATTAAAAACTAAAATATAATAAACCTATTAAAAACTAAACCTATTACAAAACTTTTTTATAACTGATGTTGCGAGCGAAGATAAATCACGTCTGTACTCTTCAACTGACTATACGCGACTCCCCAAAAAAACAAACAAAATGATAAATTCGTTTATGTTTTAAGAATTTTTAAGATTTTTAAGCCTTTGATTTTTTTTTTTTCATTTTGTATAAAACATCTTTTTAAAAATATGATTAAAATTTTTGATACTCGATAAAAAAAATAAATCTAAAACTTTATACTAATATTAATAGTATTTAGTAATTTTTTTTGCTGATTTTAGCAAACAGATTTTAAATTCCACTTTACAAAAAGTCTACTAATTTCATTGTACTACACGTCAGCAGACATGTGTTGCTAAGATTAGCAAAAAATACCGCTGGGCTCAAATTAGCAGAATATCCCGTAATAACAGCAAAATTTTCAGTTGCCATTACAGACTTTTTTTGGTGAGTGTAGTTTTTCTAAAAAAAATCGGATGAAAAGCGGACAAATCAAAAACAATATTTTCATTTTGTAATCCCAGAGGAGGCAAATATGGAGTATTCCTCCAATTGAAGTTCCAGGATCGCGAACGGGACATTCGTACGCACTCAACTTGAAAAAAAAATATGAAAACTCAAATTTTTTTTAACTTTTTATAAATATTTAATAGCATTTTAGTAGAACAATATGAACGTTCTCCAAATATTTTGGATAAACTTGCGATCGCGAACGGGACAAAAAATGTAAGTCATTTTTTTCGGTGTGTGGTTTTGTTTAAAACTCTGCGAATTTCGTCAGTTTATTAAATGGAGATTATTTTTTAACTAAAGCAGAGATATAAAGATTTTATTTAGCATTTTGTTTTTTTTTATTATCCTTATTATTATTTTTTTTAAATATTTTTTTTAGAATCGCGAACGGGACATCGCGAACGGGACAATGATTCCGAAGGCATTTTTTAGGTTTATTTATGGATCAAAATGTTTTAGGTTTGGTTTTTTTAAATGATCTCGGTTATTTTGTTTTGAATTGTAAATATCAAACTATTCCGATCAACGTTCACGGAGAACTAAACACAAATGCTTATTTTCGGTCGCGAACGGGATAGAAGAATGTAGTACAAAGAATCTTTGAATTATACCGTTATTCGGAGTTTGCTTGATCTCTACTGTGGTGTTTTTAAATATTTATTGTTGGTATATTTAGTCTATAAGAAGAGTGCAATCGACATGATATGTAACACTTAGAAATAACTCAAGGAAAAATGTCAATTAAAAACGCTAAAACCAAAAAAAGCAAAGCTGCTCTTTGCATACCACTTTTCTTAAATTACAAATGGTAATATGTATTTAATTAGGTATATTCTTAAAATCCAATGCATTAACCAACTAAATTTTCTCAGAAAAGTCTTTTTTCTTCAACTTTAATATTTTGGTAGCGGTTGACCTTTCTGTGGAAATACCCATATTCATGCATTAATAGTATGTTAATATAATTATTCATAATGTCAAATACATAAAAGATTAGTGGAGTTACACCTGATTCTTTGCAAATTACTAAATTTGAAAATCTTTTAGTTTCGAAAGCAAAATTCTTACCAATACAAAATCTTAATACCTTTCTTTCAAAAATTTCAAATTTATTCATTAAAGTAGGAGATATAAAAAACCTAATTGGAAATGGTTGTAATAAAACTGGTTGCATACAAGTTTTATAAAGAAGTAATTTTGTCTTAGTAGGTAACGATTTATTGTATAATCATTAAACTTAAAAAGTTTATTAAAATAAATGCCAAGATATTTTAAGTTATCTCCGAATGGTATTTTAATACTATTCAAAAACAACTTTAACATATGTATTACTACAAAGAACATTCAGAAAAAACAGTTTGTAGAAAAATTTGTAAACGGTTTTCAATCCCACTTTACTATATTTGTACTAATTTTAAGTAAAAAAATTATTATTTAGTCAATCTTTTTGCTATTTACATTTTACAAATTACAGAAATTTTACAGAATATTTACAAATTTTTGCTGCTTATTTTGGAAATAATTTTACAAATTTTTGAAAACTGAGTTGCTAAAATTAGCAAAAAAAATACTAATTTTAAAAAAGTGGATATTGACAAAATGTTATTTCTAATTAAGACTTACACCTACAAACTTAAATTGCTTTAAAATGTTACATAGATAATAAAAAATGGATCGGAAGTGAATATACCGACTCATATCTAAAAATAGGACCTCCACTTCAAATAGCACTAAAAAGTCATTTAGTTCTAAAAATCAGCCCTAACAACAATTAAAATTTGACATTAAAAGTAAAAAAAATTGACTATAATAATTTTCAAAACAGAAATTACCAAATTAAAACAAAATAATAAATTCGTTTGTTTTTACAATTTTTAAGGCTTTGATTTTTTTTTTAATTTTGTCTAAAATATTTTTTAAACAAAAAAATAAATAAATTAAAAAAATTTTGATGTTTGATAAAACAAATAAATTTTAAATTTTGTACTAATATTAACAATATTTTTTGATTTTAGCAAACAGATTTTTTAATCCACTTTACAAAAGTTTACTAAAATTTAGTAGCGGCAGCTAATTCTTTCTACAAGTTTCATTTTACTACACCTCAGCAGACATGTGTTACTAAGATTAGCAAAAAATGCCGCTGGGCTCAAATTAGCAAAATTTCCCGTAATAACAGCAAAATTTTCAGTTGTCATTACAGATTTTTTTTGGTGAGTGTAATCACATTTCCAGGATGCAATTCTCAAGCAAATTGCTTCACTTTTAGAAACATTTATTTTAATACCCCAAAAATCATAAAAATCTCTTACTTTGTATAAATGTCTTGACACAATTTGGAGTACTTGTATTGCTGACTCATGAGGGCATAGAGAAGAAAATCATCGGCGTAAAGAAAATCGTTAGTAAAACTTTTGTTTAAATCTGGTGTCATAGTTGAGCCAGATTGGAAATCTTTGAAACATTTTTCAAATATTTTAATGAATTTTTGGACAAATTTTAAAATATTTTTGAATAATTTAAAAACTGGGTGTACAATTTTGAAATATTTTTAGTCAATTTTAAAATATGTTTAAACAATTCTAAATATCTTTTGCTCAATTTTAAAACCTTTTTGGGCAATTGGCAATAATTTAAAATTATTTTGGTAAATTCTGAATTATAAGTGAAATTGGTGTAGTGTTAAATAAAATACATATTGTAAAAATGCACAGATTATATATATACATACGTTCCCGACGTTCCTATAAGGAGCATAGGCCCTCAAAGAAAATGCACAGATTGCGTCGTCATAAATATTTAAGGCTAAAAAAATGCAAATGACAGGCCAGCTAGTTTCAATTAAAGGTTAAAAAAACCTGTTTTACTTGATTTTTCAAAACTTTGATTAAAAATTGCAAAACTGCATAAATTCTAACCCTCATGAAATTTTAATCTAAAATATAAAAAATGATTTAATAAAAAAATTAAAAAAGTTCATCAGAACTATTTTCTCAATTTGAATAAATGCTTTAGATTCAAAAAATATACGATATACTATAACTTATGCTTTAGAAGTATTGAAGAGTCGTTTTATAAGATATGCATCGGGCTTATATCCAAATCACTATATTTGAAATATGAACCTATGAATTCTTTTGGAAGTACCTTAAAATAACACCAAAAAATCATAAAAGAATGTTAGCTGAAGTTAAGGAAGCAATGAAAGTAGTTATAGACACAGAATGAACCCTGCGCGATGCCTAGATCGGCATGGCCTTGGACTTGGCTTTCAATTATCTTAGTTACCACAAATATGACATTTAGTACATTAAGCTGCCACTAGGAGACTAATTTCATAATACTAAAGTCAATTTTTGAAATGTTCGACGTGATAAAAGCATTTGTTTCTCATTTTTATGTGAAAACCAAATTTTCATAGATCAAAATGGTGTCTTTTCGTTAAATTTGAATAATTTTCAAGTATTGAGGCATTGGAAAATGCATATTTATGTTTATACTTTCTTTCAAAATAAATAAATAAACACACATACGAAAAATTGTAATACTGTGCTCTTAAACATCTAAATGTATATTGATTTAGAAAATTAAAGTATAATATACACATATATTTTTGCATAGTTTTTGGCAAACATTCTTTTATGTTACGAACGAAATAGAAAATCAATATTGTAGCACAATATGGCTAATTGGGACTAGCTCTGCAACAGAATATGCCTAATGGAGAGAATAAATTTCAGATGCGCCACCTATTGGGAAATAGTGGTGCATCTGAAAGTAAATTCTCCCTATTAATCACGTCGAACATTTAAAAAATTGACTTTATTATTTATTATTTCTGCTAGTGACAGCTTATTGTACTAGAATTTGAATTTGTGGTTACTAAGAAAATTGAAAGCCAAATCTAAGGCCATGCCGACCTAGGCTGGCGCAGAGTATTGTTTGATACTTGAGCGCCATCTACTGCTAAGTATTGACACTAAATCAATTATTCATTTTGCTCTGTCTTTATATATTAATGTGTTTTGGATTTGATTCATTTGATACATGTCTGCACTATATTTTCCTCAAATTTTAGTTTCCGTTTATCTCTTGGTTGTTTTCCGCACTAATGCGTGGATTGCATTTCCGTGGTACTTGACTTGAGTTGAAACATGAACACATATAATGTATGCAGCGTAGCCGTTTTGTTTGTAATACCAAGGACTGTTGAATGAAAGGATGTACAATATGCATAAAATACATAGCGAAAGATTTTGTCGAGTTAAGAAGTTCCATCTCACATTAATGTAAAACAATATTAAATGTAATATAAAATGTACCAATGTCTATTCAATGACTGTTGATACGAAGAAATGTTACTGTTAGGTAAAAAATGCATAGACATTTCTCAACTGCAAATATTGTCAAGGAAAAAGATTATTTCGAGTTAAGAATGCTCATTATGACGTTCGTTGCGATAGGTAACAAAAAATGTATATAAAATTTTTTTTTAGAATAAAATAAGTACAATTTAATAAAATAAACACTGTTATTAATTTGTTTTTAATTTTTTATGTTTTTTCTTTATATTAAATTAATTAAAAAATATTAATAATAAAATTTTTGAATCAATTACATTAAGAAATTACTATTTTATATTTAAAAAATTATAAAAAGTTTTTTA
>OX456523.1:148822765-148825265 GCA_949748255.1 Eustalomyia histrio
TCCAGTAAAATGTCTTCAGAGTAAACACTAGAATAATGAAAAGTTTAAGGACAGTTCCCAAAGTAACAAAATGTCTTCATAGTAACTTGTGGAACGAAAACCCGTCCCCGCAATATGTGCTGTGCACATATATATATATATATATATATATATATATATATATATATATATATATGCATTGCTCATACTTTGAAGACATCTGTATATACAGCCAAAAAAGTCCCTATAATATGAGCTGTATCCAGTAACATGTCTTCAGTGTATACAGTAGATTAATAAAAAGTTTGAGGACGGTCTCCAAAGTAACAAAATGTCTACATAGTAACTTGTGGAACGAAAAACCGTCCCCGCAACATGCGCTGTGCATATATATATATATATATATATTATATATATATATATATTATATATATATATATATATGTGCACAGCACATGTTGCGGGGACAGGTTTTCGTTCCACAAGTTACTATGAATACATTTTGTTACTTTGGGGACTGTCCTTAAACTTTTCGTTATTCTACTGTTTACATTGAAGACATTTTACTGGACACAGCGCATTTTATAGGGACTTTTTTGGCTGTATATACAGATGTCTTCAAAGTATGCGCAATATATATATATATATATATATATATATATATATATATATATATATATATATATATATATGCAAAGCCACTCCCTATATTTAGTTTGTAGCCCTATATTTAACAACTTACGTAAACTAATGAAAAAGTCCATCTGCTCATCGATATTTCATAGCACCGAAACACACTACTTCCTCCCAATGGCACGCCAATGTTAAAATCATTAATGATTCACCGAAATTTTCACAACTTCGTCTCCAGTAGATGCAGTGTTTAACTACTTCTTCCTCAGCTCTTATTTTGCTGGGTATATTTACATGATTTAGCGCAGCTTTCTAATAGGCATGTGCAATAATGGTCACCTTCAATTTAAAGTGTGCGGCATGATTTGTAACATGCTGTATCCTGTAAAATGTCTTCAGTGTAAACAGTAGAATAATGAAAAGCTTGAGGACAGTCCCCAAAGTAACAAAATGTCTTCATAGTAACTTGTGGAACGAAAACCCGTCCCCGTAACATGCGCTATGCACATATATATATATATATATACATATATGCATTTCACATACTTTGAAGACATCCGTATATACAGCCAAAAAAGTCCCTATAAAATGCGCTGTGTCCAGTAAAATGTCTTCGGTGTAAACGGTAGAATAACGAAAAGTTTAAGGACAGTCCCCAAAGTAACAAAATGTCATCATAGTAACTTGTGGAACGAAAACCCGTCCCCGCAACATGTGCTGTGCACATATATATATATATATATATATATATATATATATATATATATGTGCACAGCACATATTGCTATGAAGACATTTTGTTACTTTGGGGACTGTCCTTAAACTTTTCGTTATTCTAGTGTTTACTCTGAAGACATTTTACTGGACACAGCGCATATATATATATATATATATATATATATATATATATATATATATATATATATATATATATATATATGTGCACAGCACATGTTGCGGGGACAGGTTTTCGTTCCACAAGTTACTATGAAGACATTTTGTTACTTTGGGGACTGTCCTTAAACTTTTCGTTATTCTAGTGTTTACTCTGAAGACATTTTACTGGACACAGCGCATTTTATAGGGACTTTTTTGGCTGTATATACAGATGTCTTCAAAGTATGGGCAATGCATATATATATATATATATATATATATATATATATATATATATATATATATATATATATGTGCACGGCGCATGTTGCGGGGACGGTTTTTCGTTCCACAAGTTACTATGAAGACATTTTGTTACTTTGGGGACCGTCCTTAAACTTTTCGTTATTCTACTGTTTACACTGAAGACATTTTACTGGATAGAGCGCATATTATAGGGACTTTTTTGGCTGTATATACAGATGTCTTCAAAGTATGCATAATGAATATATATATATATATATATATATATATATATATATGTGCACAGCACATATTACGGGGACGGGTTTTCGTTCCACAAGTTATTATGAAGACATTTTGTTACTTTGGGGACTGTCCTTAAACTTTTCGTTATTCTAGTGTTTACTCTGAAGACATTTTACTGGACACAGCTGTATCCAGTAAAATGTCTTCAGTGTAAACAGTAGAATAACGAAAAGTTTAAGGACAGTCCCCAAAGTAACAAAATGTCTTCATAGTAACTTGTGGAACGAAGAACCGTCCCCGCAACATGCGCCGTGCATATATATATATATATTGTATATATATATATATATATATATATATATATATGTGCACAGCGCATGTTGCGGGGACGGTTTTTCGTTTCACAGGTTACTATGAAGACATTTTGATTCTTTGGAGACTGACCTCAAACTTTACATTAATCTACTATATACAATGAAGACATTTTACTGGATACAGGGCATATTATAGGGACTTTTTTGGC
>OX456523.1:148830265-148893108 GCA_949748255.1 Eustalomyia histrio
TAATTAAAAGTTTGAGGACGGTCCCCAAAGTACCAAAATGTCTTCATAGTAACTTGTGGAACGAAAACCCGTCCCCGCAAAATGCTCTGTGCACATATATATATATATATATATATATATGTATTCATTTTGCATACTTTGAAGACATCTGTATATACAGCCAAAAAAGTCCCTATAAAATGCGCTGTGTCCAGTAAAATGTCTTCAGAGTAAACACTAGAATAATGAAAAGTTTAAGGACAGTTCCCAAAGTAACAAAATGTCTTCATAGTAACTTGTGGAACGAAAACCCGTCCCCGCAATATGTGCTGTGCACATATATATATATATATATATATATATATATATATATATATATGCATTGCTCATACTTTGAAGACATCTGTATATACAGCCAAAAAAGTCCCTATAATATGAGCTGTATCCAGTAACATGTCTTCAGTGTATACAGTAGATTAATAAAAAGTTTGAGGACGGTCTCCAAAGTAACAAAATGTCTACATAGTAACTTGTGGAACGAAAAACCGTCCCCGCAACATGCGCTGTGCATATATATATATATATATATATTATATATATATATATATATATGTGCACAGCACATGTTGCGGGGACAGGTTTTCGTTCCACAAGTTACTATGAATACATTTTGTTACTTTGGGGACTGTCCTTAAACTTTTCGTTATTCTACTGTTTACATTGAAGACATTTTACTGGACACAGCGCATTTTATAGGGACTTTTTTGGCTGTATATACAGATGTCTTCAAAGTATGCGCAATATATATATATATATATATATATATATATATATATATATATATATATATATATGCATTGCCCATACTTTGAAGACATCTGTATATACAGCCAAAAAAGTCCCTATAATATTCGCTTTATCCAGTAAAATGTCTTCAGAGTAAACACTAGAATAATGAAAAGTTTAAGGACAGTCCCCAAAGTAACAAAATGTCTTCGTAGTAACTTGTGGAACGAAAACCCGTCCCCGCAACATGTGCTGTGCACATATATATATATATATATATATATATATATGTGCACAGCACATGCTGCGGGGACGGTTTTTCGTTCCACAAGTTACTATGAAGACATTTTGTTACTTTGGGGACTGTCCTTAAACTTTTCGTTATTCTACTGTTTACACTGAAGACATTTTACTGGATAAAGCGAATATTATAGGGACTTTTTTGGCTGTATATACAGATGTCTTCAAAGTATGGGCAATGAATATATATATATATATATATGCATTGCACATTGAATCCACGAAAACAAATGTTGTACATTTAAGATCTGGTCAGTATATGGCCTTTGCAAACTTGCCTTAGTCGCCATGCGTTTTAGGGTTCCCCCTAACGCATCGCATGGGCCCTTACCGTGGGACGTCGCAAAAAAGTGCCACTCGACCTTGCAGTTTTGTTCTTCTTCAATTATGCAAAGATTGTAAAAATTTTTTTTATTCTTGTCTGAGAAAAACGTTACTTTGTCGATTGCATCGATTTTTGATCTTAAGAATTCAAACAGTTTCATTTGAAATAAATAAACGGCCACATAATTATGAGCTAAACTATCCGCGACAACAACAAGGCTTACGGTCTGTAGTTCGTTATCTTCGTTTTTGAAATAAATGCAAAAAGGATGCACCGTGCACTGGTCGTTTGCCCAGTGATAAGCCTGAATTTCATCCTGAACGAGAAAAGTGTAATTCTCGGCAAAGTCACTTATCACAATGAATTCATTTTGGGCTAATTTCTCCTTACTTTCCTTTAGAAATTTCGATTGCATCTCGGATATGAAATGGTGCGCCTTCAGTTCATTCAACTTGAATCCGAATTCCTCGATGAATTCCGGAATCTGCTTTACCACGGTCTCAAGGGAACATCTGCCGCTGCTAATTATCCACTGTTTGAAATGCACCTCCTGAATTAACAGCTGTTCAAACTTTTCCGCCAAATATTGCTCTAGCTCGTCAATCTTCGGACAATTGTCGCATTTGGACAGTTGACAATTTTCCGTGGGGTATGCGCACAACGACTTCGACAGGAGGTCCCTATATGTTTCAATTTCACCGTGAAATACTTTCAATTTCTTGCATGGAAAAACATTAATTTGATGAAACATGCAAACGCAGACTGAATGCGTTCCGTGCCTGTCTAATGCCAGCACGCATTCTTTTGGTCGTAGGATGGCAAACTTAGAAAATCCCACTTTTTCTGCTGGGTATTTCTCTTTGAACTGATGGTATGCTTCGGATAGATTACATAATAATAATCTGCGCTGCTTGTGTACTTTTTCTCCATCTTCACGTGTGATAACATAGTCACGTGTACCTGGGCAGGCGCGGCTGTTATCATCATTGCAGTAAAAATCTTGAATCAATTTCACCGTTGCTTCGCTGAGGGTCCTTGAGCCAAATTTCTTGGTGGGAGTCGCCAATATGCCCTTCTGTCTAACTAATTCTTTGCTTCTTCTCGCGATGTAAAAAGATGTTTGAAACTGTTCAGAAATCTTGCGTATAGACCATGATTGAGGCAGCACAGATAAAATGAGATATTTCTCCGGAAAAGTGGACGCTAAATTGAATTTTCTTTTCAACTGCTCAATCATTTGTTTGCCGTCATCAACGTCATCTGCTTGACTGCATTCGTTATCAGAGCCTTCATCAAATATTGTCGCGATTGTATTCATAACCTTGCCTTTTTTATCTTTCCTGTATTTTTCACTTCGCAACTTTCTTTTTCTAATAGGCGTTTCACCTAAAGTGGTAATAGCCTCATTCAAAGGACTTAAAGACATATTGACCATCGGAATGTCTGCCTCACTATCAGATGAAACATTTTGTTCAATTGTCATTTCACTCTCGGATTGTGGTTGCATTTGTTTCAATGCATTTGCTTGTTGAGACAAATCGATTTTACACTTGGGGCAAATGAATTGTGCTTCTTCACCGTATTGTATATTTAATTCATTCATGTATCGCTTCGAAACACCAGTTAATTTTAATACTTTTATCTTTTTCGAACGATGTTCACTCTTGTTAAACGGATTGCAGCAAAATTTATTCATTTTACTTTAAATTGTCTTTACAGCTTCACTCTTTACTTTACAAAAAAAAACACTTTAACACTTTCACGCTTAGTATTCAACTGAAATTTGACTCAGAGTGTGTGAAGTATTTATATTTATTTTTTGGTAAAAAATAGGTAAAAAAAAATAAGCGATATTTGCTTTTCTTTAATAAGAAAATTTGCGTTCAATACTGGTCATAAAATGTTTTTTAAAGAGGGACTTAATTGGTTACTGCCAATAAGCCGACCACAGGTCATAAAATGTTTTGTAAATTTTTTAAATTACCAGGTAATAAATATTTCGCCATATTTATGGAAAATCCGTGTTTTATGACTTGTTTCTGCACGTGTCATTTTAGGCGAAATATTTATTACCTGGTAATTTAAAAAATTTACAAAACATTTTATGACCTGTAGCCTCAGTCGGGTTTGGTGTGCCATTACATGCCACTGCTGCTATTATTCATGGATTTATGGCCGATCTTGTGAAGGCAGGCAGACCATATACACTACACACTCAACTTGGGGCTCTTAAAAAAAATTGATTTTTTCTTCATAATTTTTAAAATGTATTTTTAATAATAAAATAAAATAATGTTAAATAATTAAAAATAATTCAATTATAAAAAATATAAAAACAATGAGAACAAGGTGGTCTCTTAAATGCTCTTCTCCTGTCCAAACAAGGAGTCGGGGCCCATTTTTTTTTATTGCTGATTCTTAAAGCAAAAATTATGAGGAATCAAAAAAAAATAAAATTAGCCGGAAAATTTAGGAGCTTCTGTGGAAAATCGGAAAATTTAATTTTCATGGGAAAATTTAATTTTCATGGGAAAAAAGGTAAATTTCTGAGAAAAATTAGGAAAATTTTATTTTTCAATTAAAGCCTGATTCAATACCTTTCCAACGAGCCATCACTCGTTGCGACCGCTTTTCTTTTTTTTTTTTTATATATATATGTGCACGGCGCATGTTGCGGGGACGGTTTTTCGTTCCACAAGTTACTATGAAGACATTTTGTTACTTTGAAGACTGTCCTTAAACTTTTCGTTATTCTACTGTTTACACTGAAGACATTTTACTGGATACAGCGCATATTATATATATGTGCACGGCGCATGTTGCGGGGACGGTTTTTCGTTCCACAAGTTACTATGAAGACATTTTGTTACTTTGAAGACTGTCCTTAAGCTTTTCGTTATTCTACTGTTTACACTGAAGACATTTTACTGGATACAGCGCATATTATAGGGACTCTTTTGGCTGTATATACAGATGTCTTCAAAGTATGGGCAATGAATATATATATATATATATATATATATATATATATATATATATATATGCATTGCCCATACTTTGAAGACATCTGTATATACAGCCAAAAAAGTCCCTATAAAATGCGCTGTGTCCAGTAAAATGTCTTCAGAGTAAACACTAGAATAATGAAAAGTTTAAGGACAGTCCCCAAAGTAACAAAATGTCTTCATAGTAACTTGTGGAACGAAAACCCGTCCCCGCAATATGTGCTGTGCACATATATATATATATATATATATATATATATATATATATATATATATATATGTGCATACACTGAAGACATTTTACTGGATACAGCTCATATTATATGCTCTGTATACAGTAAAATGTCTTCAGTGTAAACAGTAGAATAATGAAAAGTTTGTGGACAGTCCCCAAAGTAACAAAATGTCTTCATAGTAACTTGTGGAACGAAACCCCGTCCCCGCAACATGCGCTATGCACATATATATATATATATATATATATATATATATATATATATATATATATATATGCATTGCCCATACTTTGGAGACATCTGTATATACAGCCAAAAAAGTCCCTATTATATGCACTGTATCCAGTAAAATGTCTTCAGTGTAAACAGTAGAACAACGAAAAGCTTAAGGACAGTCCCCAAAGTAACAAAATGTCTTCATAGTAACTTGTGGAACGAAAAACTGTCCCCGCAACATGTGCTGTGCACATATATATATATATATATATATATATATGCATTTCACATACTTTGAAGACATCTGTATATACAGCCTGTATATACACCACGGGACTGACCCGGACGAAGATGTGGACCAGCCAATAGGGCGGTTGACGTCGAGATTGGAGGAACTAGATAAAGTACCCGACATTGTAAGATCCTTAAGGGAATTCTCCGGTGCCATTGGAGAATTCAACTCTTGGAGGAAATCAGTGGACAGAGTATTGGAATTATATGACTCGCTAAAAGGAACAGGACGATACTATGCAATTCTTTACACTATACGGACAAAGATTACCGAAGAAGCGGACACGGCGCTCGAGTCTTACAGGACACCACTAGATTGGCTGAAAATAAAAAAATGCCTTATGATGCATTATTCGGACAAGAGGGATATTGGCACATTAGAGTACCAAATTACTGCCCTCTGTCAAGGCTATAAATCGATAACGGAATTTTACCAAGTAGTTTACCAACATCTCTCCCTGATTTTGGATAAAGTCGCCTGTCTAGATATTGATGAAAGAAGCCTGAGAGTGAGGGGCCTAAACGGGGATTTACCGAGACTGCTTAGTGTCAGAGAACCATCATCGCTTCCCCAGGCATTACACATCTGTTTAAAATTGGATAATATGACATTTCGGCGGAACTATGCTAACAGTCAGCTAGTTAGGAATAACGTCCAAAAATATCGCATTGGTACAAACGCGTACCTGGGAAATAAACCCAGATTTTATCCAGAATTGGCACATATCGGTGGCAAAATTCCTCCTAGACCACCACTACCACCCCGGAATATTATGACACCAAACTATACTCAATATACCAACTGGCGACCAATAAATAACCAAAATTGGACACCAAGACCCCAGCCGAATCAGACAAATCAACGAAGATTTCTGAATCAATATCCCCAAACACAATATCCAGGTCAACCCATGAGTAATCAGCAGACATCGTCAGGATACGAACCAATGGACGTGGACCGATCAATCCAGACACGTCAGGTGAATTACATGAACAGACCACAGAATACAGCATTCAAGAGACCACCTACAGCATCTATCCAAGCCCCACAAAATAAAATGAAGAGATGGAAAGCGATACTGGAGGAATACAATTACGAGATCCAGTATAAACCAGGTATAAGGACCTTTATATGGTGCTTCATTTTTTCTTCTATTTTCAATTCTAACTAATACTAATTCTCCTATCTCTAATTTTATACTATTTGCCTTATCCCTAGATTCTACTTATCTATTTTCTTTTACTTTCATAGTCAGTTTTCTTGCACAGTCTAGTGAATATTTTAATCTAGCCTTAAGTTCGTTTGCATAATTTTCTAGATTGTATACCTTCGGATGATTCATGACTTCATCACCTGGTAAACTCGGTAATCTTACAAATTGCAGTTCGAATGGAGAGTACTCAGTGTCCACATGAGGAGTTATATTGTATGCAAATGCATAATATGGAATCCATTGCTCCCAACTATCACCTTCTACAAAAGACAAAAAATATCCATTTAGAACCCTATGATTCCTTTCTACTGTGCCTAATGTCTCATGATGATAAGGAGTCGAAAACCGTTGTTCAATCTTCAATAATTCGCATATCTCCTTCATTAATTCGTTTGTAAATTCTGCCCCTCTGTCAGATTTCAAAGTCTTGAATATTCCATACCTCAATATAAGGTTTTCAGTCAATGCCTTAGCTACAGACTTTGCTTCTTTCGTTTCTATGGGACATGCTATAACATATTTTGTTAACTCGCATTGCATAGTCAATATATATCGATAGTTCATCGAAGGACGTAACGGTCCAACTGTATCGATTACAACCGTTTCAAAACTCTGTGTAGGTGTGTCCGTAACACAAAGTGGTTCTCTGGTGTGTCTTATCTGCTTGTTTCTCTGGCAGCGATCACACTTAGAAATATAATTTTTTACCATTATACACATGTTTTTTCATATGTACCGTTGTTTCAATTTCAGTAGAGTCTTTCGAACTCCAAAATGACCTCCCTGGGGGGTGTTGTGAAATAACTCTATAAGTTCTAACTGTTTACTCTCGCTTAGTATTTTCTGAGGTTTATTATATAACATTATTGTTACGTCATCTTCATTCGATTTATTCGATTCATTATATCTGGCCTTAAACTCTTCTGCAGGAATTATTCTAAATATTGCATCATCTCTGGCGATGGCAAATTTTCTATTTTTACTTTTCTTCAAATAAGATGAAAGCTTCTCCAATAGAGTACCTAAACACCTTGGATTATCACTACATCTAATGCGCATTTCATTTCTATACTTATCATTCTCTGTTATATATCTATATATATCTTCTATTGGCCTGTTTTCTACTATAAACTTTAATTTACATGCATGCTTTATATCATTGATGGAAGTGCAATCCCACATATGGAGTTGATCAGACTCACCATGAGACTTGCTATTGATATTTTCATTCACTGATGACTTCTTTTTCATACCTCTCGTTACTACTAGCGTTTTCTTTATATTTTAATCATTTTCCAATGGTATCATGTTCTTTAATATTGTTGAGTCTAATTGTATTCGTGATAATGCATCCGCATTTGTATTGTTGGATCCTTTCTTATATACGATATCGAAATCATAATCAGAAAGTTCCAAACGTATTCGTGTTAGTTTCGAACTAGGATTCTTATGAGAAAACAACGATACTAACGGTCGATGGTCAGTTACGACTGTGAATCTTCTACCATACAAATATGGTCTAAAAAATTGTATGCCCCAATAAATACCTAGTAGTTCCTTCTCAATTACGGGTTTATTCTTCTCGTGCTTGTTAAGGGATCTACTCGCGTATGATATGGGTAAATCTTCACCTATTGGACCTTGAGACAAAACTGCACCCAGCGCAAAATCCGATGCGTCCGTTGTTAATACAAACGGTCTATCAAAATCCGGATATTGCAAAACTGGAGGGCTTATTAAACTGTCCTTTAAAGCCTCAAATGCCAATTGGCATTTTTCAGTCCACTCAAATTTCGTGTTCTTTTTCAATAGGTCATTTAGACAGTTTGCAGTTCTGCAAAATTTTGTATGAATCTGCGATAGTAGTTACAAAAAGCTACAAATCTTCTGACGTCGTCGGAATTTCTTGGAATAGGATATTTGGAAATTGCTTCATACTTGCTTGGGTCTGGCTTGATACCGTTTGCTGTGATCAAGTGCCCTAAGTACACAACTTCAGGTCTTAAAAAACAACATTTACCCGCATTTAACTTAAGATTATACTTGGATAATCTAGTAAAAACGTTCATTAAATTTTCATTATGATGTTTCAAACTATTCAATGTCGTACTTGCATCTACTTGCAATGTCTCAAGTTCCTCTTTCTTTGGATTTTATCGTTTCTAATGAATAAGGTCTGCCTGATGATTTCCTTGCATTTGTTAATATAGTTTCTACCTGTTTATGTATTTTATCCATTAGCCTTTAATTTCAATTCAAAAATTCTCCTTTCATGACAGTATCATCATAAAATTTTTATTCATTATTTTCAATCAAAACCTATTCATAGTTTCATTAATTTCTCAGCTTATTTAAATAATCTTTGATGGAGGTGAATCTTTCCATCACTTCTGAGTTCTCTAATTTTTCTACTATAGAGTCGACCTTATCTTCTATTTGTAAATCGTTAGCTTTTTCTAAGATGTATTCTTTTACATTATTTATTTGTTCGCAAGTTGTATTCACTAAACAATTTTTTATATATATAAACAATAATGCTATACTTGTTATTATAATTATTGTTATTGTTGTTATTAATAATGTAGCTTTTAACATTTTTTTTTTTTTTTTTTTTTTTTTTTTTTTTTTGTCTTACAAAATAAATTATGATTTTTTTTTTTATATTGAGTTCACCAGCTTTCAATTTTTTCTTGGCTACTTCTATTTCCCTGAGAATCTCGTTTAAACTTCTCTTATCCATTAAAGTAATATGTATAACAAAAAAAAATATATTGTTAATACACTGTAATTTTGGAAACAAAAATTTTCTTTCTTTCTTCTAAATTATTTAATACTTTTTTAATACTTAAGTGCAGCTGTAGTATTACCAACGGCAGGATTCTTTGTTCGGGCTGGGCTGGATTATCTCAGTTTAGCAGGATTTCGTTAGCATCACAGGATTTCGGCAGCGTCAGATGATTTCGGTATCGATGGTGTCTGGAAACATCACAGGATTTCTGCAGCGTCACAGGTTTTCGTCAGCGTGGCAGGTTTTCGGCAGACTGGCAGGTTTTCGGCGGCGTGGCAGGATCGCCATGAAATGAAACTCGATTTGTTTCTGGTTTTGTTTCATGTTTTTATTTAATAGACAGCATAACTGTCTTGTTGTACACTTTGATTAACTCTACGCTTAATACTATAATTAACACTAACTCATTTCTAATTTCTACAACGACTTATATACTAAATTTATTTGTACTGCGACAAAGGGGAAACGTCAAAACAAAATTAACATTGACCCACTTCAAACATCTGCGTGCCAGATTTACTGCAGTCGCAATGTTTCAAAGTGTCATATGCATTTGTTGCACTTGAACTGTGTGAGGTCTAGTATCAACAGTCACATTACTTGACAATGGTCAGTACTACAAACAATGTAATGTGAAACCCTTTAGTACGTTTTTACTCATGGGTATTCATAATTGTTTTATGAATTTTATTTAGTTTTAATAGTTCTGACTAATTCAACTTAAGGTTGAAATACAAACTGTTGTTTTTCCTTTGTACACCATGTACCGTAAGTATGCACACTACAAGTAACGTAGTAGCTGACGGACTCTCCAGGCCTCCAACAACGAATATCAATTCTCTAACGGGTACAGTTCATAGTAGTGATAGCTCACCACAGGATCTTATACCAAGCGTGGAAGTACCAATAAATGCATTTAAGAACCAAATCTTTCTGTCCTTGGGAGAATCATCGGACTACCAATTTGAAGTTGTGTTTCCGGGATACAACAGACATACTTTGACAGAGCCTGACTACAATTCGGAGAAACTAATATCGGTTCTTAAAACGTATTTAAATCCTTCTGTTATAAATTGTATAAAGACACCAGAGTTTATAATGGGGAGAATCCAGGAAATTTGCCCCAATCATTTTAGCTCTTACAAAGTTCGTTTTACACAAAAATTTGTCGAAGATATTTTGTCGGAATCAGATCAGGAAACTCTGATTATAGAAACCCATCGCGCGCATAGAAACGCTGCGGAAAACAAATCCCAGATACTGGAAAGATCCTACTTTCCTAGCATGTTCTCTAAAATTAAGAGGATAGTGAAACTTTGCTCCACATGTAAGAAAAATAAGTACGAAAGACACCCTAATCAACTGAAATTAAACGATACACCAATACCAAGTTACCCTGGTCAAGTCGTCCACATCGACATTTTTTCAACTGACGGGAAAAAGGTCCTAACAGCACTCGATAAATTCTCGAAATATGCACAAACCAAGATATTACAAGGAAAATCGATAGAAGACGTGAGAAGACCGCTAAGGTATATTCTTTTCTTCTACGGGGTTCCCAAAACCATTGTTATGGACAACGAGAAATCCCTGATTTCTGCCTCAATACTTTTTATGATGAAAGATGAACTGGGAATAGAGGAATTTACAACACCACCGTATAGAAGCGAGGCCAAAGGACAAATCGAAAGATTCCACTCGACATTGGCCGAAATAATGAGATGTATTAAAGACGAGGGAATTTGTAGAGATTTCGAGGAACTCCTGGAACGATAAGTGAACGAATACAACCATTCCATTCACTCAACGATAATGAGGAAACCAGTCGATATGTTTTTTGGCAGAACTGTAGATTTTTCACCAGGAAGCTATGAACAAACAAGGGGTGACAACATGGTGAAACTGAAAAGGAAACAGGAAAAGGATTTGGAATACCATAATAGAAACAAGAAGGAGATAAAACAATACATTCCTGGACAGGAAATTTTCGTAAGGGTTAACAGGAGACTTGGTACAAAATTGACCGAAAGATTCAAACGGAAAACAGTGAGGGAAGACAGACACACTACCGTAGTAACTGAAGGCGGGAGAATTGTACACAAGAAGCACATAAGGAACTAAGTTTGATATATTTTATTACAGGTTTATTTGGATGTTCGCATTCTCTAGGAGTGAGTTCCAGATAATGGATTACTCAAATTCTAGATTGGTCGTGATCAGTACGGGTTCAGCGAAGATCCAGACTGGCGTATTTAAACTTGTCCACATAATCGATTTGGGGGAGTACGAAGACTTGATAAGTAACTTGGAGAACGGCATTTACCTTAACAATAATACTGACAATCGACTATTACTTTACCTTTCCTACTCCATATACCAGATGAAATCATGCCTATCCAGACTGAGGTCTAAGACAAAGACGAAAAGGTCCCTGGACTTTATTGGGAGCGATTGGAAATGGTTAGCTGGTAGTCCGGATCGCCATGATTTCGAGATTATAGAGGATAAAATGAATAATGTCTTGGAAAATACTAATAATCAAATTGTAATTAACCAACTTACCATTGAAAAGATTAACAGACTAGCAAATGTGACCAACAATATTTCTAAATTATTAGAGAATAAATTCAATGAAGGAAATTTGCTAGACTTTAAGTATAAATTAGAAATTATTAAAGAAGAAATACCGAATATGCCATTCATTGGGCTAAAGCAAATATTGTAAATTCATTTATCTTTTCTAATACTGAAATTGATGTTTTGAGAGATATTTTTTATAATGATAACATTCCATTTGGTAATATGGATGAATTGCTAAATTTTTCTAAGATTAAAGTTGCTTCAAATACCAAAGAAATTGTTTACATAGTAAATATTCCAACAACCAATAGTGAAACCTGCGATAATTTTTCGATTAGACCTGTAAAAAGAAATAATGTAGTAATTAAGACAAATTTTAAAAAAATGTTGAAATGTTACAATAAGATATTTGGCATTAAGAATGACTGCAAAAGCTATAATAAACTAAGTATTTGTGAAATAGATAACATTATAGACATAACTGAAACAGATTGCATCCCAAACCTCCTGAAGAGTAAACCATCTCGCTGCACAACAACAAATGACGAGCATGTGGTACAGGTAGAGGAAATAGATGAAAGTATTATACTGCTGAACGAATTCAAAGGACAAATCGAGATAGACAACTCAACAGTAGACTTAAATGGAATCTTCATAATTCACCATCTAAATTCCACGGTACGAATCGGAAGCAAGACATATTTAACAACGCAAGCTACTCTTACTAAACCATTACCCGCATTGTTGCAGCCAAGTAATATGAGTCTCCAAGAACAAGTAATAACGCTAGAAAGAATGGAGGCTGTTAATGTTAACAATTCTCAACTAATCGAAAAATTACAAGTCGAGAATAAAATCAACCTATCCATTAACCTCGGATTGATAATCGCCATAACATTACTGGTTATTATTGGTTGTATATTGGATAAAAACAAAAGGGTAACTACCGAAATAGAAAACGAATTACCCGAATTAAATAAACAATCATCGGAAGTGGGAAGAAAAGAAGAAACAGCAGAAGATGTCAATCCAAGAGTGAAGCCGAAAATTTCATCATCAATACCAGCAGCTAGCGGAAAAAATCAAAAAATCCATAACCTTCCTTTTTTTTAACTATTCATACGAGGACGTATGAACTTAAAGGGGGAGGAGTTAACACGGTAACAACAACAACGACTACAATTACAGCACAAGCCATTCAACACAGTTATAACAACAACTATAATCGTCACGTCAACAGAAGTAAGAGTTCAGCAACAAACAAACGTGCCAACATTAAAAGTGCAATACTGGCAAATTCCATAAAAGTAACCAGAGCCACACAGGCCACAATAATGAATCGATGGGAAATGCGGAATCAGCAAATACGTTGCCAAAATAAATTCATTGATGGGAAATGCAAACTCAACAAAAACGCTACACGCGCAGCCATAAGCCTATGATTTGGTGGGAATGCAAATTCAACAGTTTAGTTTAATAAATTAAGTTTCATTATTGTAAAGCTTTGCAGTCAGTTTCGTGAATTCATAAAATAAAGAACGTTACCTAAAGGTAACTAAAAAAATAATTTTTTTTTTTAGAAAAACGTTTTTAAAAACTTAATTTATATATATGCATTGCCCATACTTTGAAGATATCTGTATATACAGCCAAAAAAGTCCCTATAAAATGCGCTGTGTCCAGTAAAATGTCTTCAGTGTAAACAGTAGACCCCGTAATATGAGCTGTATCCAGTAAAATGTCTTCAGTGTAAACAGTAGAATAATAAAAAGTTTGTGGACAGTCCCCAAAGTAAAAAAATGTCTTCATAGTAACTTGTGAAACGAAAACCCGTCCCCGCAAAATGCGCTATGCACACATATATATGGTTTTCCGGAAGCTCTGCAAAATAACCGTCTACGGCTGCTATGGCCTCTTCACGAAAGAATTGTTTGAGATTTCTGAAGAGATAGTAGTGACTGGGAGCCAATCTGGTGAATACGGTGGATGTTCAAGCAATTCGTACTTTAATTCTTTGAATTTAACCATCGTCAAAACACTTTTGTGAGCAGGTGCATTGTCTTGATGAAAAATGATTTTTTTCTTCTTTAAACCAGGTCTTTTCTCACGAATTTTTTCATCCAGCTGATCCAAAAGGCTGCAATAATATTCAGAGTTGATTGTTTTATCTTCCTGAAGATAATCAATCAACAAAATTTATTTTGCATCCCAAAAAACTGATGGAATAACCTTCTTTGCTGATCGTTGTGACTTCACCTTCTTTGGAGCTGAACAACCTGCTTCAGTCCACTGTAAACGTTCTTGTTTCAATTTAGGATCATGGTGGTAGATCCAAGTCTCATCCATAGTTATAAAACGACGCAAGAAGTCAGTTTTATTCGGCTTAAAATGCTCCAAATTACGCTGAGAAATTTGTTTTCGATCCAGTTTTTGTTGAATTGTTAATGTGTGCGGCACTAACTTTCCAAACAGTTTTTTCATACGTAATTCTTCATGTAAAATATGGAGTACTCGTTCGTCTGAAATGCCTATGGCATTAGCAATTTCACGCTTAGTCAAACTTGGATCTTCACTAACCATATTATGTACCGGCTCAATGATTTCTGCTGTGGTTGCAGTTTTTGGTCGTCCTTCGCGTGGATCGTCTTTAAGGCTGGTACGACCACTTTTAAATTCACCAGCCCAAAATTCAACGGTGCGTTTTGAAGGTGAGGACTCCTTATACACTTCTAACAATTGTTCAAAAATTTCCTTTGCTTTTAAACCCTTCAAAACAAAGAATCTAATGACTGCACGATATTCAATTTTTTCCATATTAAAACAAATCAATGACACGTTAACTTCAAATGGCTTGTAAACAAAGAATCTAATGACTGCACGATATTCAATTTTTTCCATATTAAAAAAAATCAATGACACGTTAACTTCAAATGGCTTGTAAACAAAGAAAGAATTGACAGAATGACTTGCAACTTTGCATGTGTTCTCAGGACAGTTATACCAACTTGAGAAAAAAAAGTTTGGAGCTAGCAGTGCCATCTCTTGGTAAGCGCATGAACTTTTCAGCCAACCTGTATATATATACACTCACAATATTATTTCGTTAAAAATAATCTAAAATACATATTAAATTAATCTAAAATACAATCAAAAGAAGGACTACTAATTTTTCGTTATATTCAGCCCATTTTGTTGTTTATTTTCAATCATTGTTTAATAATCGACAAAAGTAGTAAAAACAATAGAAAGTTGTTTAAAATAACCATACATTTTTAACTGACAAAAAGTAGAAACAAACGATTTTTGGGTTTGTTTTTTAAATTAAAATTTTTTTATTTGTATGAAATTTTACAAAACACACACACAGATGTACATATTTTTTTATTTTCTTGTGTGTATTTATATTTGAATAATTTCTTGTAATTTTTATTGAAATAATTTTGTATATATGTATACAAACTATTTTGGTAAAAATATAAAAAAGAATTATATCAATTTGAATTTTTAAAAACAGAAAACATAAAATTTCACATTTAACAGAAAATATCAACTCCTACTGAATGTCTGTAAATTTTTATAGTTTGTTTTTTGAATGACTGATTTAAATAGTTAAAAAATATATTTCTATGAATTTCAATTGATTCTTCTTTTAAAATCAAACTTTACGTATTACTTTTTAAATAAACTACAGTCGGTAACGGAAAATATATTGTGAGTGTATATATATATATATATATATATATATATCTTTAAATTTTGTTTTTTACTTTAAATATTCCCGATTAAAAAAATTGATATGGGGCAATATAAGCTTATATATAACACTCTAATTAATTTCTGTTGAAATTTACCCAACTTTTAGTAAGAAACTGTACTCCTACTATAAGTTCGATAAATTTACTCTGTGTGCGTAAATGAAAAAAAAAAAATACAGACATTATGCTTAAGTTGATGAACACAAAATAGGTCAAATAGCATTAAAAGTTCGTTAAAATTTAATGAAATTTTAAAATTAAAGAGTAAATTCACCAAATTTGATCGTAAAGAAACACGATTTTCCTGTAAATGTACATAAAAATGCGCACATTTTCTACAATGATATTGAAAATGATAAAGCAAAAAAAAATTTATTTTGTAATAAAAAACAATAAATTTATTATTTAGTAATTCACAATTAAAATCATAATTTTATTGTTTGTTGACTCACAGCAAGAATAAAAACAATAAATTTATTGTTTAGAAATTCCAAATAATTGATAAATTTAAAAAACTCATGAATCTATTTTATAGTTTTGAAAATTTTATAGATTTTTTTTTTTTTCAATTTCAAAATGTCATATTTTTTTACTACTATAAGTTAGTATATTTACAATCTTTGTGCGTAAAATTTCTATTTAACAAAACAATACTAATTTTAGGCATAATGTATTTAATTGTAAACAAATAGTGTCAAAAAATACTGCGTGTGTGTATTATTGTATATGAAAGTGTGCACAAAAAACTTTTACGCATTTGGTGTTTATATTTACCGAATTTTCGTAATATTATATAAAACTTTGCCCATTTTATAGTAGTAAATTTACAAGCATTTTTAGAGTGTACAAGCATTTTTTATAGTGTATAATTATATCCGAAAAATGGATATATTAGTTTTATACAATCATATATAATTTTATATAATTTTATGCAAATGGACCCCTATATAATTTTACCTATATTTTACTTTTTTCTTATTAAAGAAAAAATAATAAAACTATTTTGTTCAATTTACAAGTGTATTTTGATTTGTATATAAAGTATTTATTTACAATTATTTAAAAAAATATCATAAATTAAAAACATATATAAAAGTTATAATTAATAGGTAAATCCTATTATTTTGGAAGTATATCCATGATTAGCCACTTATTTATGTAAATAAACTGTGAGCGGGCTGTTTAGTTTCATTTTCAAACTGTAAAATAGTCTCCACAGGTTTAAAAGGAAAAATGAAAATTTAACTAAACTGAATGTGTCTGTAAATTTACTAATGGATGCTTCAAAGAGTGATCTATTTAATAAAGCAGATATAATTACATGCACTTTTTAGCCGTCCAATTCCATATCTTAAAGATGTTTTTTAGTTTTTATTTAAATATTGTATATATTTGTATCCACTCATATTCAAAGAACATTAAACATTGCAATTATTTTTAACATTTGGTGCTAAACAGTTAAGAATAACTGTCATACACTTTATTATAAAATAAATGAAGTGTACACATTTTTAAAAGATTTAATTCTAAAATTCTAGATTGGCCAACTGAAAAAGCTTAATTAAATAACAATATTGTATCCTCCATCAATTATCTAAAATCCCATAAGAGATAAAAATAAAAAACTTACCCAATCTAGTAATATGTAAAAATTTAGAAATCCGGTTGGCACGACACACAGTGGGATTTCTTCATACATCTAACTGCAAAAAATAGAAGGAGTGATCCTACAACGACGAAATTTTGCACACTTGTTTAGATTTAAGCAGAAAAGAAAAATACAAAAAAATTTTATAATCCCTCGACTCCTTGGGGTACCTCCCTTGGACCCCCATTTTTCCTAGAATTTTTGTCCTTAATGTATAGGTCGCAATTCTTCATGGAATTTTACGAAATTTGGCACACGTCTATAAGTTGATCTAAGAAAAAGCACTACAAATTTTGGTTGATAACCGTTGACTCCTTCGGGTACCTCCCTTGGACCCCCATTTTTCCTAGAATATTTGTCCTTAATGTATAGGTCGCAATTCTTCATGGAATTTTACGAAATTTGGCACACGTCTATAAGTTGATCTAAGAAAAAGCACTACAAATTTTGGTTGATATCCGTTGACTCCTTGGGGTACCTCCCTTGGACCCCCATTTTTCCTAGAATTTTTGTCCTTAATGTATAGGTCGCAATTCTTCATGGAATTTTACGAAATTTGGCACACGTCTATAAGTTGATCTAAGAAAAAGCACTACTAATTTTGGTTGATATCCGTTGACTCCTTGGGGTACCTCCCTTGGACCCCCAATATTTCACGTAATTTTCTTTTCAATGTGTAGGCCGGAATTGTTAATAGAATTTGATTAAATTTGACACACGCCTATTAATTGATAAAAGCAAAAACTAACAATTTTCGTTGAAATGCGTCGTCTTTTATGTAACCTGTAAGAACAAATTTCGTATAAATATAATTCTCATTGAAAATACTAGTAATATTTAATTAAAGAAATGCTAAAAATTGGTTATTCCCTCCCAACTCGAATAAAAAATATTCATATAGGTAAACAATATGTAAGCATTTTATTCATCAACTATCATATCTTTAACTACATCATCCAATTCTAAAATATTCTTATGAGGTTGACGTCTTAAGCTACTAATATATGGATCGGACGACTCAAGCAAACGATGAAAAACATCGATATTCGTTGCAGTTCTACTGCACTTTCTAGAAAACATTAATCTATAGTTCCTGTAATCTTTATTACGCGCTTCTTCTGCTTCCTCCGAGAGCATACCAATTGGGAGTACTGCTGCATCTATTATGTCCTTTCCATGAATAAGAATTTTGTGGACAGTAACAGGCATGAAATACCATTTATATATTTTAACAAATAGTTCAGCTGTTTCCCACGCAAATTTCTTAAACTTCATGGTATCAATTTTCTGCCCACACGTTATTATTTGAAGAATTATACGAAAACGATCCACTAGTTCTTCATTTACCCCAGTTATATCTGCAACAAGTGCAGGGTTGGAAAAAAAACGCCTTGAGGTATTTCCATCATTTGATGTCCCAGATCCTTGCTTTACAGCATCTACGCGTAAGCTCATACGTTCCCTAAATTCAGTCTGAATTCGTTGCTTGTTCTCTTGTTTTAAAATTTTATTGCGTGCATCGATTGCAGACCACTTTTCGAAGGGTTTATTGTATGCTATATGAAGTATGCACTCCATAAACTTAATCCTAGCGTGTAATGAAGAAAGTCCTAATTTACAAGCTTCATTATCGATGTTTTTTCTTGAAACCGCTTCCAAATCATTCATTTCTGAGGGTTTAGCTTTACAAATGTAACACAGAGCTGCTGAACTAGTATTTGTAACGGTCTGAGCCGTTTTACCATCAATCATCGTAAATTCAAAATTTGCTGCATTAATTCGTTCCTGCGAAAAACTTTCAAAAAGGCGCTTTGTCGTATGGTCCATCAGACTTTGTAAGCTAACAGTGGCTTCTTTTTCTGACACTTGGATTTTATCCGGATAACATTTCTTCTTTGCATCAAGAACTTTTTTATAAGGAGGCAAAATATCATATCCTTCTCTTTGCAAAACGTACTTTATTGTTTCGTACTGATGTTTTGATAATTCAGCATCCAGCATTAAGAAGTGCAGTTGTTGAAGGAATATATGATTGTGGTGTTATTTTTGTATCTGGTGAAGTTCCACTTGCCATTATTAATTGCTTTTGTGGGTACTGAGATGCTAAATCAGCTGCTTTGTACCTTTTACTACGATACTTGCAGTCATCGAATTCCTTAACTGGTCTTCCTTTTTTCTTTGAACAGCTAGGTTGGTCATCAGCAAGTGATACTTCGAACATATCTTAAAAAAATTTCATAATATTCAAAATGAATTATTTTTATTTAATTAATTTTTTAAAGATGTATGTATTTACTTTCTAACCAAGTCGCATTTTTCCGAAAGAAATAAGATTTGATTTTGTGCGATTCTCTCCAACGATTTAAAAAATGACCAAAAAACCTCTTTTGAACTGCCTTTTCCACTATTTCAATTTCATCAATAGTAAGCACCGAATTTTTCTGTTTTATAAAATTTGTTAACAAATTAACTTTGCTACCATAATCAATAAGTTCATGGCACAATTCACTATATGAAACAGAAAATAAAATCATTTTTAGAATTATATTTTAAATTTTATTACAATATTTATTAACGTTAACTATTTACTTGTTGCGAATTTTGTTTTCAATTTAAGCGGTTTTCTTTTTACATTTTCTTTTTAAAACATATGATTTTGTTTATTTTTTTTTTTTAATCTTATCACACCATGACGATGTCTCTCACGTCGTAAAAAACGTTCTCTTTCTTTTGTATGTGCAGATTTCAAAGGTTCAGCATCTTTTCAAATTGGTTTTTTTACGATTCCAATTGAATTTCTTTGCAAATCCAATTAGTTTTAGCAGATTTCCCAATTGGATTTGAAAAAAAAAGGTTTAAAAACAGGGAAATTTACTCAAATTTTTGCAGAAATCAGGGAAATTTGCTCAATTTTCCCCTGTTTTCTCCAAGTTTCCGAACCTTTGTATTCTGTATAATATTTTATTTGGCTGCTGACGGCGTTGCATCCTCTATACCATTCTTCCTCTATGATCTTATTCACATCTGTCAACAATTTATTAACAAATTGTTGTTATAATTAATAACTTAAATTACTTTAAAACGTTAAGCCTAAAGGTATGCAAAACTTTTTTATTAAAAATACTAGGGTGCAATATTCGTGAATTTTTTACTAAATTTTGATTTTTTTAAAAGATTGACAAAAGTTGGTGAATTTTTTTGACTAATTCGAAAGAAGGGCCTTTTACCTTTCATTTCGTTATACTGTGAGCACGGAGGTAAACCGAGCTAACTGACTTTTTCTCCAACGAAAACAGCCAATGCTGAATTTTTAAGGACAATTTTGATGCACTCATATCTCCCAAACTATGTACGCAATAACTTTTTTTTTTCCTTTAAATTAAAAACAAGGCTTCGGATTTAAATAAAATCGACACTCAGATTTTTCCGCTCGAAACATCTTCGATATATAAATCTCTGAATTTGAACAAAATTACCATATATTTCCCTTTCACAACTTTAACCAGATTTCAACCGATCTTTTCCAAGAATATATATACATATATCTTAAAAGAAATGCAGATTTTTGTTTGCCAGACTCTTCTCTATAAAATAGCATCATTAGATTTTTTAAAAGTAATAGTCAAAAAATGCCTTTTTTGCAGCAGAAATCCCATAATGCGACATCTGGCTATCATATACATATGTGTGTAGGTACATTGTAATTGAGATTATTGTAGGAAATATGACTCAGAAAGCCACGGAATGCAGTCACCTGACAAATGCATTTAAGAATAATGAAAACGTTAAAACAAATGATCAGGAGATGAATATTAATACTTACATTGACTATTTCTGGCGCCAGTCAATCGCCTATTTTTAAGATATTAAAGGATTTGTTGTGCAAAAATTATAAAAAACGATTTAAATAAATTGAATAAAAAATATTAATTAATTTTTAAGTTTAATTTGAAAGCTTCTACAAAAACACAAATTATTAAGGAATGATACTTCGAAACATTGACGAAGTAAGGACTGATATTTATGATGTAAATCTAAACAATAACAAAATTGAATATGTCAGAAACAACAATATTCGGCATCGGTGTGTTCGTTATAACCAGGGCTGCAACTGTATGCATGCAATAAAAAATTAAAATGTGTCAAAATATCATAATACTTTGGATATAGGCTAGGAAGTTCATGTAAATACAAAAACCAAATATTTTTACTTATCAACAAATTTGCATCAAAACTTGCATCGATTCATTAATGCTTATTTTGCTATAAGTATAATGCATATTTTGTCATAAATGCATATTTTTAATACACATATATTCAAAAGAGAAGCTGCACTCAGGCAATTATTCCTTTCCATAAAGGGAATAGAAGAGAGATGAAAGTTAGTGAAATATGAAGGGCTGCAAATATGGCAGAATTGTAATTGACATGCAAAAATTATTACCTATTTTTTTTTAAATTATTTTGAAATAAGTTACAATTGTGCTAAAATTGTTGTTATTCAATACAGAATCGCAAAAGCTAAAACAAAAAAACTTTTATGTGGAATCTGCTTATATAATCATATCTAACTATATAAGGGAGATATATTTATATATTGAACCATATATAATTATATATAATTTTATATGACACTATCTTAAACAATTTGGAAATAATAAATAACAGGTATTGTTATATATAATTATATATGGTGCCATATACAACTATGTAAAACTATATATTATTATATAAAAACTTTTTTACTCGGTTTATTATTTCTCTACATTTTTATTTTTTCTTAGTCAATAAGATATGATTCTATATAATATTATATATTGTTATATAATTATATTAAATTAGGACCAATTTAGTATCATTAATTCAGCCATGATATTTTTCCCAAATTTCCGAATATATAATTATGTTATATATAAGTCCCGAAGATACAACAATTACATATACATATATAACACTTATATCCCATCAAAAATTTGTAGTTCTTGTTTTCCCGAAATGGTTCAAAATTCGAAAGTTTTGTAAAAAAATATTAATAAGGAAATAAAAATATATTAAAAACACAAATAAATTTATCTCCCTGGCTGGGATTTCAAACCATTGGGGCCACATATAATTATATCTTTTACCATATCAAAAATACTCTGGATATGGAATTATATTGTATATAACAATATCTCAAATTTGTTTGCACATTTTGTATGATATACAATTATATCTTATACTATATCAAAAAACATTTCTTATATTGGATCATATATTAAACCAAAGATAAGGCCACATAAGTATATTCTTGGTATTTTAGAAAGAATTATCTAAAAGTAGAAGATCATAGCTTTTATATGAGATACGATTTGTAAAAAATAATTGATTAAAAAGTTAGATCAGTTTTAGCATGGGATATTTATCCAACTTTTAGCATCGAAAAACCAAAACAGCACAGATATCGCAGGAACGTAAAATATCCATGTCAAAATTTTTAAAAACATTTCATATTTTTTTAATTTAAGTTGATATATGTTGAATTAAAAATTGTGTTTTTTAATTTGAAATAATATATTTTAAATTTATAATGTGAGTTTTTGATATACAATTGCTATTTTTTTTAAATAAAAATGCTAGTTTTTCAAAAAAATGTTTTAACTAAAATTACTTAGTAATTACTAATTAAATATTAATTAGTTAGTAAATCTTAGTAAACTAAAGGCTTATGAATTCGATGCGGAGAAATGTTGATGAGGAGTTTGTTATTATTTATATGGAGACTATTGAAATCGTAAAGCTGTATGGTATAGAATCAGAGTTACCAAGATGGGTAGGAACACAAAAATACCGTTGAAATTAACAAAGGGATGATCCAACGGACTATGGAGATCAGTTTTATTAAAAATACGAAGGCGGATCAATAAGTCCGTGGCTTCTTGAATAAAACACGGTTTTTTTGCAAAAAAAAAAAATTCAAGATAATCTCCTCTTAGATCAATACACTCAGTCCAACGTTTCTCCATAAAATAGGTATTTTATTTTTCATCAATAATATAATCGTTGGAGCTAAATCTCTTCCCACGGAGCCATTTCTTTAGGTTTGGAAATAGGAAATAGTCACTGGGGGCTGAGGAACCAATTCGTAGGCACCATTGCTGAGAAAAGCGCGAACAAGTGTAGTCGTAAGTGCCCCGGGCTGTAATATATATAATTGATTAGTCGAATCATCTAAAATTGTGATAATATTTTAACTTTGTGTGGAAATAAAGTAAGCATAAAGTATGCCAAGTTTATAAAAAAAAGAAAATTAAATATTTTAAGGTTGGGTTTAAATCAATAGGGTACCGGAGGATCACGAGTTGAGGATCCAATCGAAAAGCAATTGATTGTCCCTGCGAAATAGAGTTTATAGTTCGGAAAACGTAAGTCATAATAGAAAATATTGCGATATGAGCGAATATTTATTAGTTTTGTTTTTATTAGTGGGACTGACCTCCATCTGGAGCAGGGCCAGACGTGTGGATAAGTTTTATTTGGAGACCAGAAGCTTCGGGGAAGCGCCCCTAAAAGTTTTCCAGGAAATTTTTAATTATATGAGCCCGGATAAAACTGTAATCATCATAGATATTTCCAGGTAATCTAAATATACGTATTTGAAGTGAAAACCAGCCAGTGTACCATAGGCCAAGTGCTGACAAGAAGAAAGAAAAAAAAGGGGGATAGTGGCACTTATCAAAGAAAAAAAAAAGAAAGTTAGAATTTGTGATATTTTTTTTTAGTTTTAAGGTTAGGCTAATTAAGTTGCATGTTAGTTTAAGTATATGTGATCTTTAGTTGAAATCAGAGACTGCTATCTAGGGACTGACGTTGTGAATGCCCAAAATACCCACATTCAGATAATAGATGCATATGTATACATTTTGCCATTTAGACTACACACGTGTGCACCCGTGCATTATTTAATTAAAGGCTGTGAATTTTGTTTTAAATGCTTCAAAAATTTCGAAAGTATTAGGTTTTAAAATTACCAGCTTTTTAAAAAAATTATTGAAGAAATATGCTTCCACACAGTGTAAAAAATGCTTCCACACAGTGTAATAGATGCTTGTGAAACCCAGTTTTATTCTACCCAGTTTTGCGACTAAAATTATAACTACCTAATATGTTTATTGTTTCCGAAATAATAAATTTTATGGAAAAGCAGCTGTTAAGTTATATATCTACAAGAAAATACACACATTTATTAATTTATAAATATTTATATCAATTTATATGTACTGCTGCTCCAACTTACCTTCAGTTTAAATATCCTGATAGGTTTCTTTACGATTTCCATTGACCTTTAACTTTTAAGTTAATCCATTTAAGTGTTTTTTTGCGATATGCTTCTTTATACTAAAATTTGTTCTTGAATCTAAAATTTTTCGAAAATGTTTTATTTTTTATTTATATTTTGACATTTTTGCTTTTACTACACTCTAAAAAATGCTTGTAAATTTACTACTATAAAATGGGTAAAGTTTTATGTAATATTACGAAAATTCGGTAAATATAAACACAAAATGCGTAAAGTTTTTTTGCGCACAATTTCATATACATCAATACACACACGAAGTATTTTTAGACACTATGTGTTTACAATTAAACACATTATGCCTGAAATTATTATCGTTTTGTTGAATAAAAATTTTCCGCACAAAGTTTGTAAATATACTAACTTATAATGGTACAAAATATGACATTTCTAAATAGAGAAAAAAATTAAAAATAAAACTGTATTAGTTTTTAAATTTATGAATTATCATCTCGTCAAATTAAAATAATATTAAATGCTCAAAAAATATAATATTAAATGTTCGCGTAAAATCGTCTATGTTTAAAAAAAAAATAAACAAATTTAACAAAAAAATAATTAAAAATATGTTGTGTTTCGAAAAAATTAAAAAAACTATTATATGGCAATTGTATTATATCCTTTAGCATAAATAAAATCCAATTTTCAGCCGGTGATAATTATATGTCGTTTGTAAAACTTCTTAAAGTTGAGGGACATAATACAGGCATTTCACAACTTAATCATAACGAAAATGTTCATATATGTTCATATATCATCATATATGGCTTCATATATGATCGTATATGTTTTCATATATGAGCATATATGAACATATATGTCATGTATGGAAGTATATATGGGCCAATACATTTAAAGATGAAGTTCATATATGGTAATATATGAATCCATATATAGCAATACATGGTAATACATTGCATATGTTGGTCCATATATTGGTTCATATACGCCATATATGTTCATATATGAGTACATATATTATTCAATAAATGGGATAGTATATTTTAATTTTTATCAGATATTGCCATATATGAGGAAAATTTAAACCTTTGTTCTACCGAATTTAGATACAGTTTGAATTCTTAACTGAATATAAAGGCAGAAACGTAATTAGATTAAGTGACTTGTACTAGGTATTGTTTTTGCGTTGTATACAAAATTTTTAAAAATTAAAAATTTGTATTTTCAAAATTTTGTTTGATACCAAAACAAAGCTTAAGTCACTTAATCCAAATGAAGTTGGGTCTTAAGACTATTAATAATATTCAGTCTTTTTTATCCTTCGCCTCTGGCGGAGTAATACGTACCAAAAAAAAAGATTGAGATCAATTATACGAACTTCAAAATATTTCTTATTGAAGAAATATAAATGAAATTTCTAATAAAAAATTAAATTAAAATTTTGTGTTAATAATCGAAAATATATTTCGAATTTTAAATAAACTTCTGCCGACGACGATAGTAAAGAGTTAATAAAGAAATGGAATTTTATGATTTAAAATGTCATTATTTTTATTACATGCTCTTAAATAACTGTGTTATATGTGTTTAATGGCTTACATAAATAATTTTCAATTTGAATAATGTGGTTTATACTTAATATATCATCAATTTTTATAATTGTAAAATCATCAGTAGTTTTGATAGGAGTAATGTGTTAAACTTAAAGTAAAAAAAACACACAAATTTTTGGAAAAACTACCAATATTATTTTTTTTTTAGATTATAGTACAAAAACTCTTCATTTAATGTAACAATTCATACTTTGTGGTTTAATTTTAATAAAAAAAGCAATATTTTTGTTTAAAAATAAAAAAAGCATATAGAGAAAGTACTTATATATGACCATATACCCTCAAATTTCGGATCCGAGCACATATTGAATAATATATGAACGCATATATGTAGCCATATATGACCATATATGAACATTTTCACCTGGGTTCATAATTTTAAATACATATATAAATTCAGATTTATTAAAATAAACAAAGTAAATGTTTTTATTTTTATTGTGAATTACTAAACAATAAATGTAGTTTTTATAGAAAAAAAATTATGGGTGGTAAATGACGCATTTTAGAGGGATTTTTCCGTGTGTCTACGCACAAATTTAGTAAATTTACTCTTTAATTTAAAATTTGATTTAATTTTAACGCACTTTTAATGTAATTTTACCCATTTTGTGTTCATCAACTTACGCATTTTTTATTTACGCCAGAGATCATCAAAACATCGCACATGTGCGAATGCTCTCTCACAAATAAAATAGCATGAGAAGATAATTTGTATTTTTATTACATAAAAACATTTAGTCTCATTTGAGAATTCATGTGCGAAGTTTGTTTAGTCGCTTGTTGATTATATTCAGGGAAAATGATTTTTTATTTGCCGAAAATTACCTCGGTAAAGCTGAGTAATTAGTATGCCAACGCACTGTGATGTGTGATCAGACCTCGAAAAAGATAAATCTTTATTGAATTTATTCGAGAAAAAAAATTATTTTTGTAAATCAGCGAGTTGATTCAATATTTCATAAATCAATTTATTAAACCAGATTTAAAATCATAGTTTATTAAGCAATTTCATTTGATTTTTTTTTTGATTTAATTGAATCAAATCATTTTAAACATAATTCTTTTTTTAATTCGCGAATTAAAAAGATATTAATTTGATTTGCGAATTAAAACAAAATAAAAAAACATTAAAATTGACTTGCAAATCGCGCTTAGTTTTCTAGATATTCGCCATTTTGTAAAATCGTAATTTTTTAAAATGACCGGTATCTCTAAAACTAAGCGAGATATGGCAAAACGGACAAACTTTTTGTTCTTGTAGAGTATTAAAATACTCCGATAATAAAAATAGGCCAGGTCCGGAAGACATCCCGAGGGGGCTGACTTATGCAAAATCCATGAAACCCTTCGGTTTTAAAATTAAATTAATCGTAATTTTAAAAATATATATTTTAATTCGCGAATCAAATCATATTAGAAAATCAAAATATTTCTTTTTTGATACGAGAATCAAATCAAAATCGATTTGATTCTTTGATTTAAAGTTTAATTATTCAAATTTATTTATGTCCTGTGATGGAGAATTATTAAAATCAACTTGATTCTTATGATAAGATAAAGATTGAAAGAAAGGCATTGTCGCTTACAAGTATGACGAGAATGAAAAACTACCAAATAAATAAAACCAGGCACTCGAAAACGTTTTATTTTTTGTTTTCATCAAAAATAAATATCATTCCACTTCAAAAGTTTTTTTATAATAATTCCAAAAACAAAATAAAAAATATGTTTTCAAACAAAAATATCCCTCATGATGAATATTTTAAAATATCCACTATGATAAATATCAAAGTTCAAAAAAGGTTGACAAAAAAAACGTTTTTTTTTTAATAAAAAAATTTTGAAAAAATTGATTTTGTTCCTTATTCGTACTAAATTTATTACGTTCTAGAAAAATGCTTTTTAAACGCATAATGCATTAACTTTTTTTATAATTTTTTATTTAATATTATAATTATTTTTGTTTGTTTTATTTCTTTTATTTTTTGTACTTTTTTGACCAATGATGAATATAATTTTCAACTTTGTTGATAAATATGAGTAAAGATTTTTAAATTTTTGTTTTCGAAAACAAAACGAAACATTTTGAATTTTTATTAAAATGAAAAATCCATATTGAAAAATAAATTATTTTGAACACCAGTGTTTGTTTTTTATTGATGAAAAACAAAATAAAACGTTTTAGAAATATTAATATCGGGTCCCTGATTAAAACTCATTATTTCAGTTTTAAATCTAAAAAAACATTTTTATGAAAAAATAATTAATGATTACAGGAACAGGTTTATTTTTGTTTATTTTTAACATAATAACTTTCCAAGCCTTCATGTTATGTTTATTTTACATTAAGTGTTTATTTGAATATAAAATAATGTTATTTTTAATATATTTATATCACACGTGGCGATTGTGTGGGGACAGCGACTAATATTTATTGGCAACCTTGGCAGAGTGAGAAAAAACAAACAACCAACGCTCAAAAACAAACAACCCTACCGGCAACTCAGCTTACTTTAAATGCATTTTAATCTAATGAAACTAGTGGTGGTTGATACTTGAATTATTTTCAATGGAGCAGACTGACTATTTAAACATTGCGATGTCCTAGGCGGTAGTCAGTTGTCCGACTCTGCATGACTTTTCAACTAACTTAAAGTTAGTTGATTAGAAGTTAGGTAAAAGTTATATAGTTTATAGTTAGCTATAAACTAATTGAATTTTAGTTGGCTATAAGTTGACTTAATTAAAATCAAATATTAGTTAGTTTACTATAAGTTAGCTTATTAATATTCTTTACTTTAACTAAAAGCAAAAAATACATCAAAATTATAAACAAAATATTCGCTTTTTGAGTTTTATTTCCTTCATTGGAATTATAAAATAAACGAACTAAATAAATAAAAAAAATAATAATTAATTTTAAAAAAATTAAAATAAAACACCATACATATATTTTTAAATTTTAGCAATCATTTACAGCAGGGATGGGATGTTTTATTTTTTTTAATTTTGATGCATTCCGCATGGATATGGCGTTTTTTATAGTTCTGAGGGCAATTCAGTTATCGGCAGAAGAGCAGGTGGATTCTAATTGAACTACGTTATGCAAAATAAGTTTTTTAAAATATATATCATTTTTCTTTTTAAAAAGTCTTCTTTAATTTATTTTGTTTGTACCACACATTTTAGAGTAAATAAATACAATTTTAAAGCAATCACAATATTTAAATTTAACCTCACTAAACTGTACGCACGAGCACTGATTTCGGCAAAGAACAAAAGAAAATGAAAAATGTGTTAAACAAATAGATAAGAAAATGTCAAAACATTTTGGGAAAGTTCTGCATTACATTGTAGTTAGCTTATAGTTAGGTCATAAAAGTTAACTAAAAGTGAGTTTTTTTCGTAGTCGACTACAGAATTGCTTATAGGGTAATTACAAAACACAACACACACACATGTAAATATTTTTATTGGCTTTGTGTGTACGTATATTTGATTAATTTCTTGTAGTTTTTATTGCAATAATTTTTTATATAAACAAAAAGGAATTATATGAATTTTTATTTTTGGAAACAAAAACATAAAATTTTACATTTAAGAGAAAATATAAACTCCTACTGAATGTCTGTAAATTTTTATAGTTTGTTTTTTGAATGACAAATTAAAATAGTTAAGAAATACATTTCTATGAATTTCAATTGATTCTTCATTTCAAAACAAACTTTTCGTCTTACTTTTTAAGTAACTACAGTAACGGAAAATATATTGTGAGTGTAATTCCCCATCTTCCTCAGCTCTCATTTTGCTGGTAGAATTTTGTGATTATTGTTATTCTTTTACCCATATAGGATATTTTAGAAACAAAGAAAGTTGAATCAACTTGCTAAAATGGGATTTTTCACAATTTTTTTTCCAAAATTATATTTTGCAAGAATTATTCTAGTTTTCCCTCGGCAAATTGAAATCGAAGCCACCTCCAGCATAAAACGGCTAAAAAAAACTTTACATTTAAAGACTTCATCTCTGCCTTAAAATTAACAACCAATTAGAAATCTTTTTTTTAGCTACTTAATTGAAGCAATTAATTTTTACACAATTCTCAACAGGTATATGGAGTCAGAAGACGAGATTCCAAATATTTTGGGTTCCTAGCCAACTCGGTTGAATAGGAAACGTTTGAATGGCAACTTTGTAAAATTAATACCATTTAATTGTAATCACCCGTAAGCAGTGTTCATCAAATTATATCGTAAATCGAGACGATTAGTAGTCGAAAACATCTTTAGGATAACCATTGCCATATTAAGCACAACAACAATTAGTTTAAACCATTCTGTGTCAAATTTTTTGTTTCAAAAATAAACAAAAGTCATAAAATGTTATTTAAGAACACGAAAATATTATTTATAGATAAAACTTAATACAAACAAGCATAAAATATTTGGCTTAAATGGTACATATAAATTAACACATATGTACATAAAGTATATGAAAGTTACATATTTACATTAATAACCTTTTGTAATCTCAAATAATATATTTGATAAAGAATAATTTAACATAAATAAATGTAAATATTAGTATTTATCACAACGTTGTTATCCGTATTGAAAATTAAAAGAGATTAATTTAAAATACAGACAATGGTCCTAAAAATGTATTGAGTAGGTTTTGTTGCTGTTGTTGTTCAACCATCATTGCAACCGTTCCAGAATGCTGAACCTGGAATTGTGCTGCTGCAGCAGTTTGCTGTTGATGAATGAATGTTAATTGTTGATGCAAAGTATATGGATCAGGGATTAAATGTTGTAAAACGGGAGCACCAGTGCCCATACTGTTGAATCCATTTAAATTTGTACTGTTTTCAAACATAGAGCTATTCACAAATGGAATGTTATTATTCTCTGACGTTATCATTGGCTCTGGACCGATAATACTTTCAATGGTAAATGATCTTTTCGGACGGAATTTAGTTGAATCGGAATCATTTCCATCATAAGTCTCCTTCGCACATCGTGGACCATTCGAAAATATACCTATGGAAGGTAAAACACTAAAGGCTGGACTTCTTCCATATGGGGAGTTTGTAGTACTATCCCATGAAAGTGGAATTGTTTCTCTTTGCTGGTGCTGTTGGGTTAATAGATCTTGAAACCCGGCCAATGTTGCCATTTCGACCGATAACAAATCCGATTCAATTTTTTTGACCCGAAATCGTTTCCGACGGCGAAGCAAACTTCCGTTTTCAAACATATCGAATGCTTTGGGATGTAACGTCCAAAACGAGCCTTTTCCAGCCTTATTTGAATTTCTGGGCACTTTGATAAAACAATCGTTAAAACTGAGATTATGTCGCAAAGAGTTTTGCCACTTTTGTGTATTTTTACGATAATAAGGAAATTTTTCCATAATATATCTGTAGATTTCACTTAGCGGCAACATTTTTTGTGGAGAACTCCATATAGCCATAGCTGTTAATGAGATGTATGAGAACGGCGGCTTAAGATCACCGTAACTTTCTTTTAACGGACGTGGCATTCTTAATTACTTTTAAGTGACCGAACCGCACAATAGTAGTAATTATTATGACAAATAGTACCGAATTTCATAAAAAATTAACAAACAAACCGTCGTCACTTTTAACGCTGTAGCGATGAAATCAAATAGTTAACTAATCGCGAATTCTCTCTGTGCACTGTATATGTATGAGACCAATTTTAGAGCCACGCACAAAACTCTCTATTTTAACTTTTTATTCATGCTACATTTTATTGTCTCATTTCAGCATGTGATTGAACTGTGTTTCCATGTCAGTTGTACCTCTCTTTCTCTCATGAATGTTATACAACCAATTAAAGTACAAATGGGAGGAGTTCTACAGGTAGTTACCCCGACATTTAAATAAATTTTGTTAACGAATGACTGAGTTTTGTGTATATCAAAAAGGTAAACAAATGAAGGATGCAAATGTCAGACAGTGTCAGCAGTATTAACATGGTGTTTCCTTAAGATGTTCGCCGCCAGACGAATGAGTGACTACATGTATTTTGTTTTTGTAATGCATGTATTTTCTTATTGTATATTCGTTCGTCTAGAGCAAAACGTCATCTGGAAACACCACCTAAATTTAAGATTTAATATAAAAAATTAAATCTTTGTCAAAATGATAATTCACGATAATTCAAACAAAATCCAAAAAAAAATCCAACATATTTTTGTTAATTTTGTGCAGGATAAATTAAGGGTTTATGTTTTTGCATTGTGCGAAGTTATTTTGAAACTTTAAATCAAAAAATGCATATAGAAGTAAATGACGGAAAACTGATTCATGTATATCTCATTCATCCTTATGAACTAGTGTATGATAAAATATATTGCTTTTTAAAATTTGTTTTTTATTTTTTCGACCAAAATAAGTTGTTTTTTGATTTTTTTCGAGCAAAATTAACAGTTATTTTTGGCTTTTTAGTTTTTCGTGGAAATATAACAGTTATTTTTTGATTTTTATTTTATTGAGCAAAAATAACAGTTATTTTTTTATTTTTAATTTTTTGAGGAAAAATAAAAGAAATTTTCTAAAGAAATGTAAAGGAATGTGTTACGATTTTCGACTAGCACAGTATAATTACTAATTAAAGAAAATAGTTGATAAACATTTTAGTAATAGCAGCTCATTGATTTTTGCATTACCAATAATTAACCACCCCTGACCACTGCATTACTTCTAAAGTGAAAATAGTGAGGTACTAGTAATGTTCTCAACTACTTATTTGACAGTTAAAATCTATTTTTGGTTTTGATATTTATTTTTTGTTTTTTTTAATTGCTAACAAAATTAGTTTTCATTATATGAATTGTAACCAGTTATTTTTTCCTTAATATATCTAGTTGTTTAAGTTGCGTTAACATCTGCACTCACATCTCGTAAAAATTATATTTCGGCACAAATCTCATAAAAATCTCGAGATTTCCCATACAAATGAAAATCTCGTAATTGCACGAGATTTTTGGACAATCTAATGAAACACTACGTTGGGGACAATCTGGCATGTTTTTTTTTTGTTTGTGACACTATTTGACGTTTCAAGCGCCATTTTTAGAAAAGAACAAAATAAAAACACGTACTTTATTACATTTACAAATAAACATGAATAATTACAAATAAGTTAAGAAAATACCAGGTTTAAAGCCGGTGTTAATTTATTTATTTTAAAAAATATTCTAAAAATGTTAATTTAATTCTATCATGTTTGTAATTTTTGCGAAAAATAAATCTGCATTAGTTTTTTGAAAAAGAACATTAATTAAATATTCATATATCTGATTTTTATTGATTTTCTCAGTCTCCGCCAATTTTTTTTATAAAATTGTTGCTTACATAAATTAGCTATTTATATCAGCTGTCAAATCGAAATCTCGTAATTGCAAGTGTAAACACTACTAGATTTTGGAGGAGATTTTAAGCGAAGTCTCGTGATTGAATGCCAAGTGTAATCGCAAATTTATCATTAACTAGTTATTTTACTCCAATGACATCCCTTTGTTAAAATAATGAGCTTATCAGGCAACCAGTTCCTGCTCGTCTTAAAAACCCATTATTTGGTAAGGTGTTTTTTTTTCTTGGGAGCTATGCAACAGCAAACAAATTGTACAAATGAGAGACTTATTTATATTTACTTATATTTCTTTAGTAAATTGTTTTTATTTTTGTCTGAAAAATAAGAAAATAACTGTTATTTTTGCTCGAAAATGTAAAAATCCAAAAATAACTGATATTTTGCTCGAAAAAATAAAAGTAAAAAATTAACTGTTATTACGGTCGCTGATTTTGTGTGTCATCCGTTTAAATTGTATTTAATTAGACGATTTTTTATTTTTTGAGAAAAGCCGATATAAAATGTGTGATTTTCTTAAATTAAATATATATATTCCTTAAAGCTGTCACTATATAACATGGGTGGGTACGCATTTAACACCAAGGCCTATAGTGAGGTTTTAATAAATCATAAAGGGCCGCATTATATTTAAAATTTCAAAATATATATCATCATAGTGGTCATAATGAAGGCAGACCAATCTTTCTTAATTTATGTATGTATTTGGTTAATACCACTGATTAAGTATACACTCTAAAAAAATACTTTAAATTTACTGCATTAAAGTGTGTAACATTTTATTTAAAATAACACAGACACAAACACTGTTGTTTGTTGATAAACATTTCTAAAAAATTATAAACATTATTATTTTCAAAGCAACACATTTTGTGTGTAAAATTATTTTATTGTGTCTTAATCAGTGGTGTTCATTTCATAGGACAATTGTCCCCTGCTCAACTCACATGTATTCTTACGCTCTTGCCTTTAGTCGTCAATGAAACAGCAAAAAGTATATAATTTACTATAGAGCAGTGATCGGCAAAGAGTCGCCCATGGGCGACTCACTTATACTAACATACTACACAGCATGAAAATAATAAATCAGTCTCAGTTGAGCTTTCGTGCAGTAAGGTAGTGTCGACGGATAGTACGTACATTACACTGAACGAAATGTCTTACGAAGAATAGGCAAACTTGAATGTTTAATATACCAGCGTTTTTTATTGTTGCTGCTGAACGTGCAAATCGTTGCCGTCCATTGGGGATGGCCAGTTTTTCAAGGATGTTATAAAATATGCAATGAAATTACAAATTATTTTGTAGTTTGTGAGTTAAAGTATATAAAAATCGTTAATATTTCTCTATTTATTTTTTTTAATTATTTCTTTCTTTTTTTATTTAATATTTTTTTATTGATTTATTTATATATATTTATTTGTGTATTTAAAATTCATATTTAAATAGGGAAGGGTTTTACTTTCCCAGGCTGTAACTGAGAAACTTCTTGGATCTTAAAAGATTTTAATTATAAATTTTCGTTTTTTTGTTGTTTTTTATTTGCTTTTGTTATATTTTTTTGTTATGCTTTTTTTGTTCTCGTCCTTCGTTTTTTATGTTTGTTTATATGCACATAGTTTTAAGAAAATTACGAATACATTTCTTTCAGTGCATTAAGAGAGGGAGAGCGTAACTCACCTATACAACGGCAACAATATGGTTGTATTAGTTTGCCGATCACTGTTTTACACACATAAAGTGTTTTTCTCTCACGAACTTTTTAGTACTCTCTTAGAACACGAACATAGTTTGGCGGCAACAAAGGTGAGTTTTGGTCGGCAACTTTTAGTAGTGTTTAGCAGTGCTGCCATATAAGCAATTTTAACTATTTTTTGCCGTTTTTTGGGATGCCAGAGATTTTTCAGATTATTTTATAAAAAATAAGTTTTTTTATTTTATTCATGTATTTTTTCAGATTTTTCATATAAAAATATAATATTTGTTCAATATACTATTTATTTTTAATAAAATTAGACATGTCTAATAAAGTAAAAAAATACAACAAAAATTTGCAATTGTGTTAAAAATATATAATAAAAAAATATATAATAAAGAGAATAAATATTCTATTAATTGTTGCAACATATAACTAAAAAACATATAAAAATGCGATGATTTGAAAAAAAATTGTAATCATAAAAAAACTGGTAAACAGTTAAGAATTCCAAAAACTGGGATAAAAAATTACACTGTTTATGTGGCAGCAGTGCATACACCAAACTTAATGTTTTTTTAACAATTTAGCAACTTTGGAAATGTTGCCCTCTCATTTAAAAATGTTGCCGCTGAACTCTGTACCATGTTGAATTTCTGGTAGAGTGTGAAATACACTCTATAGTAAATTATATACTTTTTGGTCTCAATTGAGCTTTCGTACAGTAAATTCGTGTAGACGCATATTGCGAGCATTACACTGAACGAAATGTCATGAATAATGAGAGTCGAAAAATTTTTCGTCAAACCGATTTATTTATTTTTTTATCTCTTCATTTATTTATTATTTATTTACTTACATATATGGTTTATTATTTATATAGTTATTTATTTCCTTATAATTTATATTAAAATAGGTTAGTTTGATTTTCCCAAGCTGTAACTTGGAAACTACTTGTATCTTTGAAAGCTTTATTTAGAACCCCTCCTCCTCACCCCCCACACATTATAAATGAAAATTTAAATAAATTGACGAAACAAAGGACACAATTAAATGAATGGGAAAAAAATGTAATTTTTTTAAATAAATTAATAAAAAGAATGGCCCATAGTCATAGTTAAAATAAAGTATACTTTAGGAGTTATAAAGTCGACTTTTCTTAAAAGTATACTTTAGGCCTACTTTAGACAAGTTAAAGTATACTTTAATCGTTAAAGTCTGCTTTAAAATTAAAACGACCTGAAGTTGGTTTTATCCAATTTAAAAATGCTTACAATAGCTGTTTTTCGTTAAGAACATTTTTGTGATGAAAGTGTTTAAATTGCAAAATATCGAAAGGAAAATTATATCAATAAATAAGGGGTTTTGCATAATATCTATTAAGTAAATAAATTTTAATTAATAAAAATACATTTTTAATAATAAATGCAATTGCAAATATTTTATTTACACACTTTCCTTTTTTTTCGGCTAATATAAAATCAGCTGATCAATGTTGCCACTTGCTTTGTTTTAGTACAAAATGTATTCGGGTATTTGGTGCATTTGATGTGATACCCATTTAAAGCCGATTAAACTTAAAATTGGCTTTAATTCTGACTATAATAGCAAAATAAATAATAATAGATTTTTAATTTAGCCGTTTTTAAAAATAGCTGACTTTAGTGCTTGTCTTTGATTACGGTCCAATGTTTTTGTTTTCTTATGCTTTCTTGTTGTTTTATTTGCTTTTGTTAACTTTTTGTTATGCTTTTTTTTTTTGTTTAAAAATAACTTTATGAAATATACAAACACATTCCTTTCAGTGCATTAAGGAGGGAGAGCGCAACTTACCCATACATTGGCAACAATATGGTTGTATTAGTGTGCCGATCATTGTTTTAGACCAGAGATCCCCAAAACACCGCACATGTGCGAATGCTCTCACACAAAAGAAGAGAGCATGTGAAGATAATTTGTATTTTTATTAAATAAAAACATTTAGTCTCATTCAAAAAGTATATAAATTACTATAGAGTATTTTTCACACTTTACCAGAAATTCAACATGGTACAGAGTTCAGCGGCAACATTTTTAAATGAGAGGGCAACATTTTCAAAATTGCTAAAATGTTGAAAAACATTAAATTTAGTGTATGCAGTGCTGCCACATAAACAGTGTAATTTTTTATCCCACTTTTTGGGATTCTTAACTGTTTACCAGCTTTTTTATGAAAACAATTTTTTTTTAAATTATTGCATTTTTTATAGGTTTTTTAGTTATATGTTGCAACAAACTATAGCATACATATTTATTCTCTTTATTATATATTTTTACCATAGAAATGGGAAATAATAGATATGAATAGACATAGTTGGTCAATGTGTGTGTACACACTTTAATACTTTTCATGTCACAATGTTATGTTTGAATTCGTAACAATTTTTTAACACAATTGCAAAATTTTGTTGTATTTTTTTACTTTATTAGACATGTCTAATTTTATTAAAAATAAATAGTATATTGAACAAATATTATATTTTTATATGAAAAATCTAAAAAAATACATAAATAAAATAAAAAATATATTTTTTTATGAAACAATCTGAAAAATCTCTAGGATCCCAAAAAACGGCAAAAAAAATAGTTAAAATTGGTTATATGGTAGCACCGCTAAACACTACCAAAAGTTGCCGAGTTTTTGTCACCTTATTTGCCGCCAAACTATGTTCGTGTTCTAAGAGAGTACTAAAAAGTTCGTGAGAGAGAAACATACTCTTGAGAATTATATACTTTTTGTCTCATTTGAGCTTTCATGTGCGCAGGTTGTGTAGTCGCTTGCTGCTTTTATTCAGGGTTGCCATTTTTATCTTATATTATTTTTAAGACCAGGTTGTGTAGTTGCTTGTACTAGACAACACTGAAAATGTTTAATGTAGAATGGGAGAATGCCTTTTTGTTGCCAAAAATTACTTCGGTAAAGCTGAGTGCTTATTATGCCAACGCATTTATTTATTTTTTTTTGTTTTAAAACTTTGCCTTTTTATAATTATGAATTATATATACTCATATATTAAAAGCTTCTGTTTAAATTCTTTTGAAAACTGGTTTAGTTTCAGCGTTTTATATTTTTTTAAAACTTACAATATCATATCTGAAATTAATTTATTGTATACGATTTGAAATACATCAGAGAAATTTACTCTGATTTACAGAACAGTCTTTTTTTTGTTTAATTTTGTAATAATAAAATTTTATAGAGAACTTTCCAAGCTTTCATTAAATGTTTATTTTACATTTACTGTTTGTTTGAGTACAAAATAAAATGGGGATTTGTGTAGATTTTTTCGAATTTGTTCAGGGACAGCGACAAATATGAGTTGGCAGCCCTGGTCAAGTGAGAAAACAATAAATTACGCTCAATAACAAACAACCAACACACACATAAATGTGAATGTATGTGTGTGGTGATCACTGGCATAAAGTTACCTACCATTATAGTAGTAAATTTAAATGAAAATTTATTAGAGTGTACATACACAAAACAACTTGTATTTTTTGTTTTCAATTGATTTTCTTTGCAAGACCAATTGATTTCTTTTGCAAGTCTAATTGCGTTTTACCAGATTTCAGGGGAAAGGAGAAAAATTTGCTTTGACATCAGAGAAAATTGCTTAATTTTCTCTCAGTTACCGAGCCTTGTAATATGTACAAAATTTTATTTGGCCGCTGCTTACGATAAAATCTCTATACTTATAATTCCTCTATTATTAATTAATTCCACACTCTTAATATTATTTAGTTAAAAATATTAAAACAAAACACTTTAAAGTTTTTAAAGCCAGTTAAATTTTTTATTTAACTTAACGCCTTTTATCTTTTTTCAAACATTTCTATTACTATTACTCAGGATTGGGTTTAAGAATCAGCAAAACAATACAATAATTAAAATGTTAGAAGAAAATATATGTAGTTTGTTGTTCTTAAATATTGTATTTTATGTGGGTGTAAGGTAGCCACCTCACATCCACATAAAATCTAAACAAAATTCAGGTTTCCAAATATCTATAAAATTTTAAAAAATTTTTTAAATATTTTTCAAAGAAATTTTCAACTTTTTGTCTTAAATGGAATTATTTAATTTGTAATTAAAAATCTGGGTTCAAATACCACATAAAGTTTTAACAGGAATCTCCAAAATTTCAGAATTATGAGTTTATTTTTATATGAAAACATATGTATATAAAATATTTTATTAACAACTTAACTTATATAGAAATTCAAAGTAGTTATAGTAGTTAAAAAGTAAGGATTTATCAAAATGCTGCCAAGACTTGGTCATAAAATATTTGAAATTTTTGTATTTCTAATTTGAGAAAATATTAAAAACAATAAAAGCTCGTTGGTAAAAGTAGAGCAGGGCATATATTATATAATTGCTATATTTTGTGTTCCGGCGATGTCCATATATGAAAACAACATTCGCACAAAGGCTGCCCCAAATGTTCAAATTATATTTGTTTACAAAAAATAAAGAAAAGTCAGGTAAGTAGGGGTAGTCGTTTTCTTTACAAGTAGTTATAGATATAGAGATATAAAAAAAAAGTTTTTTTTTAAAAAACAGAATTACCCATAAATGTAGACAAAATTGCCCAAAAATGACAATTGAAATTAAAAAAAACCGAAATAAAAGAACACAATTTAAATTCAAAAAATTACAAATAAAATTGATAAATTCTCTATTGATACTTAAAGAAGATCAATTTCAATTACACTCAGGAAAAAAGTTAGTTGAAAAATTTGTACTGATTTTTAGTAAAAAAATATTACTTAGCAAATCTTTTTGCTATTAACATTTTACAAATTACAGAATGTTTACGAATTTGTGTTGCTAATTTCAGAAATAATTTTACAAATTTTTGAAAACCGATTTGTTAAAATTTGCAGAAAAATTTACTAATTTAAAAAAAATGGATATTGAAGGAAATGTTATTGTATTTCTAATAATTAAAACATACACCTACAAACTTAAATAGCCTTAAAATGTAAAATAGATTAAAAAAGGGATCGGAAGTGAAGATATCACTTAAAATAGTTCTAAAACTCATCCCTAAAAGCAATTTAAATTTGACCTTAAAAGTAAAACAAAATTGAATTAAAATATATTTCAAAACAGAAATTAGCAAATTGAAACAAAATGATAAATTCCATGTCCATAACCATGTCCAAATTTTCAGTGATATCCATAGAATTACTGTTTGTTTTTTTAATATGTTTTCATATTTTACATTTTTTAACTTAATTTCCATGTACAATACATTTCAAAGTAATATTGGTCTCAGCGCCATAAAGGCATTATTGAGAAAAGTTGGTAATATACATAGTGTACAGATTTAAGCTTATATTTACATTATATAAGAAAAGAAGATAAAAAATTACGTTACAAAAGTTTACTTAGATTAGATTACTACTAAAAAAGCGTTTCTATGCTATCAAATAAGTATTCTTTAAGGTTTGTTTTTCTATTCTATCCATCGATTTCAAACTCATTGGTAACCTATTATACTCAAAACTACCCATATATGCAATACGTTGCATAGTTGTTTCCAATCTGCATCTAGGTGTTCTTAGATTTTGTTGATTTCTTGTATTGAAAGTATATTGGTTCTGGGCAACGGCTAACGGTATGATAATCTATATTGTACAATGACTTAAATACATATATAAGTAGCTGATATTCATATAATCCAATATTGACTTACAAACATCCTTATAATAATGTTGAGAAAAAAATTGGAAAATTATAAATTACTTTCAAAACCTGATTTTGCAATATTTTTAAAACGTTTGTATTTTTACATATATTATGGCCAAAATATTTAAATGGATTTGTATTAGAACTTGATACAACAACAGTTTCGTCTTTTTATTAAGCTTGTATTTCATTTTGTACAGTATACAAATTGCTGGAGCGATCTTCCTCTTGACTTCATGTATATGCGAATCCCAAGAGAGATTACTTTGCAACGTTACGTCCCGTTCCATATAAGATTTTAAAACTAAATCCTATTAGTATGGATAAAGACAAATATCGTCTGCGAACATATACAATTGACCAGCAAGTTTCAAATTACTTATATCATTAAAATAAATTTAAAATAGTAGAGGTCCCAAACAACTACCCTGCGGCACACGACACTCAACATTTAACATACTGCTTTTGGCACTGTTTTTCTGAACAAATTGTTTACGGGTTTTCAAGTAGTTTTCAAACAAGTCCAGTAAAAGTCCTGCAACTGCTTTTGAACCCTGATACAATCCATTACATATGTTATTTACTACATTTACAACTGCTTCTTCAGTTCCACAACCCTTTATAAATCCAAATATAATAAGAGCTTTTGGTAAATTATATCTTCAAAATTTTTATCGATTATTGAGAGAACAGCAACAGGACGAAATTTATCTACTGTAGAAGCATTTATAATTTTTTGAATTGGAATAAGTTTACTAATTTTTAAGCAATTTGGAAAATTTGTCGAAATTATCATCTTATTGAAAATGTTTGTTAAAAATGGTGCTATTATGTCTACACATAACCACTGATTTTGCTTAATCTTTTTAACAAATAGTCATATTTTCCAGATTTGGTTTTACGCCATTTTAACAAAATTTTACTCTTAAGCAATATCAAGTTTTGTAGATTTTTGTTTATCCACGAAGTAAGCTCAAACCGTATCTGAGTTTTGAATTTAGTGTTGCTTGTTGTACCTATTTGAATGAAAATGACTTTTTATTTGGCAACATATAATATTATGATCTGTTAACGGACATTCGACAGAATCCACAAACATTGTTTCAAAAACATTGCTGAACCCATGATCGATACACGTTGAACTACATGGCCTTGTCACCATAAAATGACAGTTGTGACAATCATAGTTTTGGAATAAATTTGACAAATCACTAAACTGGAGATTATGAAATAAGTCAATGTTCGTATCTCCAATAACAACAACAGGATTTTGTGCAAAAGTTTATATAAACCTCTCTAAAATTATCAAAAATTTATCGATCAAACATTTCTGAGAACGATATAGAGATACTATTTTTAAGGGTTTGTTATCGATTCGGAAATTGTTTAACGAAATTGAAATAAAATCTACAAAACTTTCACTTCTGCAATACTCCACAGTAAATTGCAATTTGCTGCTAGCATACAGTGAGGTACCACCGTATCTATCTTCTCTACAACAATGAACGTTTGAATATCCAACTGCAAATTTTGCTGATATTTTGCTAATTTGATCCCAGCGGTATTTTTTGCTAATCTTAGCAACACATGTCTGCTGACGTGTAGTACAATGAAATTAGTAGAAAAATTAGTAGCTGCTAAATTTTAGTATACTAAAATCAGAGAAAAATACTAAATATTATTAATATTAGTACAAAATTTTAAATTTCTTTGTTTCGAGCATCAAATTTTTTTTTATTTAATTTACTTTTTTCAAAAAATATTTTATACAAAATTAAAAACAAAATCAAAGGCTTAAAAATCTTAAAAATTGATAAAAATAAACAAATTTATCATTTTGTTTTTATTTGGTAATTTCTGTTTTGAAATATATTTTAGTCAATTTTTTTTACTTTTAAGGTAAAATTTTAATTGTTTTTAGGGCTGATTTTTAGAACTAAAAAAACTTTTTAGTGCTATTTTAATAGCAAAAAGATTTGCTCAATAATAAATTTTTTACTAAAAATCAGTACAAAAATAGTAAAGTGGGATTAAAAACCGTTTACAATTTTACTCTGTGTGCGTAAACGAAAAAATGTACACACATTATGCGTAAGTTGGGTAATTTTAGATCGAAAGTGCGTAAAAATTAAATGAAATTTTAAAAATAATTCACAAATTTACTAAAATTGTGCATAAAAAATGTATTTGAAGTGTAAATAAACGCATTTCTAACTGCGTTAAAATACCAAAAAATGCGTATTAAATATACGCAATGCTTTAACTCTTTCCGGGCCGGTGGTATAACAGTCATACCACTATTCTAAATATTTTTTATAAATTCTGTGCGCATTGGTATGGTACAAATACTATTTAAACATGTAATTTAAAGCTTATATTTTATAAAAAAAAAATATTTTAAGTGCGAAAAAAAATATATATGGGATTTATTTAAGTACAAAGATGAACGTGGGAAGTGCCAAAAGTTAGCCAAAAATAAGCAAAACTCTATAGGTCAGATAACATCATTTTCTGAGTCGAAACAGTGACCTACTACAATAATCGACCTCGACTTGTAATGTGCCTCTTTGTCCAAGCAAAACTAAATCATGCTTTAGTGATTTTCATAAATGAATCATTAATTTTGTGAGCGGTGGTATATATTTAATACTATGTCCTTGCTCAGAATCCTACAAGGATAAAAATTTTTCTAATACATATTTTTCAATAAAACTCGATAATAAGTGAAAGCAAATTAAACTTTTGTTTAATTTTCACTGATATCTTATAGTGCCCCGGAAAGAGTTAAATTAAACTGCACAAAAACATTTGTTTTATAAAACAATAAATTTATTTTTATTGCAGACATAACTATATATGGTCACCTTCAATTTAAAATTTTAAAGAGCAACCTTTGAAGATATAAAGATTTTATTCATCCGTGCACATACAAAATTGGCTGTTGTTGTCTTGAAAATATGTGGATATAATTGATGTTAATATATTGTACGTTTTTTGCTTTTTTTAATTTTTTCCAATTTTAAAATATCAATATATTTATTACCATTCTAGTTTAGTATATTTACAAAATTTGTGCGTAAAATTTTAATTTTAAAATAATACTAATTTTAGGCACAAAGTGTTTAATTGTAAACACATTTTGCCTAAAAATACATTTTGTGTGTATTATTGTATACGAAAGTGTGCACAAAACAGTTTTATGCATTTGGTGTTTGTATTTACCGATTTTTCGTAATATTACATAATATTTTACCCATTTAATTGTAGTAAATTTACAAACATTTTTTAGAGTGTTTACATTGGATAAAAAATTATTAAATTTGGAAAAATTTTTGAAAATACAGGACAATCAATTCCAAATATTTCGGTCATGCTGATTACAATGGTTTACTTTATTTTTTGATCTAAGGTACAGATTTTCTATTTTAGAATACCAAATTTTTAAAATGACAAAAATATGAATTTTTTTTAATTAAAATGCAAGCTCATAATCTGTGGCCATATTTACGTCACGATTTCTCTGCAAAAAACCTGATATTAAAACTACTGTTTCGCGTTTTATGTAGGTCTTTACAGTTTTCTACGATTTTAACGAATTCAATCGCTGAAAACACAATCGAGCTTAAAAAAGGTTATGCCTTGGTAAAAAAGCAATTAGAAGGAAAATATTGCAATAAAAACAATGCAGTTACATATAGCATCTTAAACGTAAAGATCTCGATTTTACGAAAATTTTATATGGCAGCATAGCTTTCCGAGTTAATCCCAGAGTCTAGCTTTTAGTATAATATGCGGGTGCCTATAAAAAATGTTTTAATTTAAGAAGCAAGACCAACATGTTTAAAGTGACATGCTGATTTGGACATATGAGACAAATTGTTTTTGCAATATGTACATTTGGCAGTTTTTATTATAAAGAAAAAGTTTTGCAATTTACATATATTTCATGGTTACGTATATAGAGTTACTTGTATCTTAACTCAGAATTACCGAACTCGAGAAAACAAAAATGTTGATACTTAAATTTCCTATGTGGTGGACCTTGGTTCGTCATGTATTTTTAATATTTTGTATTTTTAATATTTTATAATAGAAAAATGCTCTTTTTAATTTCTTGAATTTTTTACAATTTAAAAAAAACATTACCTCATGGTAAGGTTGAAGCCCAATGATACAATAATTTGCTTGATAATTGAAAATCGGATATAAAAAAAGTTCTCATGTAATGACACATATCGCTTTTATAACACTGGTCTTGCTTCCATATTGATACAATAAAACATTAAGAAATAGTTTTTAATCATTTTTGGCAACTATGGTTAAAACAATAATTAATGTATTAAACACATATACGACTGCAGCTACATGACTACAGCCTGTCAAAAATAAAATACACACGTTTATATAAAAACGATTATTTTGACACCAACACAGCTACACGGCTACACGACGCACAGTGCTTTGTCCCATAGGCAAAAATCAAAAATTAAGCATGGGCTCAAATTGTTCTTAAAAGTACATTTTTTGCAAGACAAGAAGTTAACTGAAATAAATATGCAAAAAAAAAATTTTGTCTGATTGCTTTCGCCGTCAGTAGATGGCGCCAAAGTTTGAAAATATTAAGCAAAAATTACTGAACAAAAAATATTGTTTTCAGTTGTTTCACGAAAATAATTCTCAAAAATATATTTTTTTAAATACTGATTTAAAGTTTTATTTTTTGAATACTTAGATATATTTGTAGTAAACCTTTAATACACTATTTAATATATATTTGAAAACAAATATTTTTTACAACTCCAAAAAATAGGTTTTTTTTTGGTGAAAATCCGAAAATTTCTTAAGTTTGATGGAGTATAAAAAAAAATTATATAAAATTAAATAATTTTTTATTTCGGTTTTTGTAAGTCTGTAATATTATCTAACATATTATTAAAAAAAAGTGCCGGTTTTTCACAAAAAATCAAAATATTGGCTTTTGTAAAAATGGCTTAATTTGTGATTTTTACCGCATTTTTTTGACTTATATGATTGAATATTGACCAATTTTCAGCAAATTGGATATATGTACAAATATCAGTAAAAAGAATTAGTCACAATCATCATGTACCAAATTTCATTCGAATCGGATGAAAATTTTGAATAGTCTACTTACAAACTATTCTTTTAGCTCCCAATGAATTAGAACAACGTACTAGGAATATGGAAAAATTTATTATCTTTGATTGCGTATAAAAAAAAATTATATAAAATTAAATAATTTTTTATTTCGGTTTTTGTAAGTCTATAATATTAACTAACATATTATTAAAAAAAAAGTGCCGGTTTTTCACAAAAAACCAAAATATTGGCTTTTGTAAAAATGGCTAAATTTGTAATTTTTACCGCATTTGTTTGAAAAAATGTTTTATCTTTGATTGAGTATAAAAAAAAATTATATAAAATTAAATAATTTTTTATTTCGGTTTTTGTAAGTCTATAATATTAACTAACATATTATTAAAAAAAAGTGCCGGTTTTCACAAAAAATCAAAATATTTGCTTTTGTAAAAATGGCTAAATTTGTAATGTTTACCGCATTTGTTTGAAAAAATGTATTATCTTTGATTGAGTATAATAAAAAATTATATAAAATTAAATAATTTTTTATTTCGGTTTTTGTAAGTCTATAATATTATCTAACATATTATTAAAAAAAAGTGCCGATTTTTCACAAAAAATCAAAATATTGGCTTTTGTAAAAATTGCTAAATTTGTAATTTTTACCGCATTTGTTTGAAAAAATGTATTATCTTTGATTGAGTATAATAAAAAATTATATAAAATTAAATAATTTTTTATTTCGGTTTTTGTAAGTCTATAATATTATCTAACATATTATTAAAAAAAAAGTGCCGGTTTTTCACAAAAAATCAAAATATTGGCTTTTGTAAAAATGGCTAAATTTGTAATTTTTACCGCATTTGTTTGAAAAAATGTATTATCTTTGATTGAGTATAATAAAAAATTATATAAAATTAAATAATTTTTTATTTCGGTTTTTGTAAGTCTATAATATTAACTAACATATTATTAAAAAAAAATGTGCCGGTTTTTCACAAAAAATCAAAATATTGGCTTTTGTAAAAATGGCTAAATTTGTAATTTTTACCGCATTTGTTTGAAAAAATGTATTATCTTTGATTGAGTATAATAAAAAATTATATAAAATTAAATAATTTTTTATTTCGGTTTTTGTAAGTCTATAATATTAACTAACATATTATTAAAAAAAAAGTGCCGGTTTTTCACAAAAAATCAAAATATTGGCTTTTGTAAAAATGGCTAAATTTGTAATTTTTACCGCATTTGTTTGAAAAAATGTATTATCTTTGATTGAGTATAATAAAAAATTATATAAAATTAAATAATTTTTTATTTCGGTTTTTGTAAGTCTATAATATTAACTAACATATTATTAAAAAAAAGTGCCGGTTTTTCACAAAAAATCAAAATATTGGCTTTTGTAAAAATGGCTAAATTTGTAATTTTTACCGCATTTGTTTGAAAAAATGTATTATCTTTGATTGAGTATAATAAAAAATTATATAAAATTAAATAATTTTTATTTCGGTTTTTGTAAGTCTATAATATTATCTAACATATTATTAAAAAAAAGTGCCGGTTTTTCACAAAAAATCAAAATATTGGCTTTTGTAAAAATGGCTAAATTTGTAATTTTTACCGCATTTGTTTGAAAAAATGTATTATCTTTGATTGAGTATAATAAAAAATTATATAAAATTGAATAATTTTTTATTTCGGTTTTTGTAAGTCTATAATATTAACTAACATATTATTAAAAAAAAGTGCCGGTTTTTCACAAAAAATCAAAATATTGACTTTTGTAAAAATGGCTAAATTTGTAATTTTTACCGCATTTGTTTGAAAAATGTATTATCTTTGATTGAGTATAATAAAAAATTATATAAAATTAAATAATTTTTTATTTCGGTTTTTGTAAGTCTATAATATTAACTAACATATTATTAAAAAAAAAGTGCCGGTTTTTCACAAAAAATCAAAATATTGTCTTTTGTAAAAATGGCTAAATTTGTAATTTTTACCGCATTTGTTTGAAAAAATGTATTATCTTTGATTGAGTATAATAAAAAATTATATAAAATTAAATAATTTTTATTTCTGTTTTTGTAAGTCTATAATATTATCTAACATATTATTAAAAAAAAGTGCCGGTTTTTCACAAAAAATCAAAATATTGGCTTTTGTAAAAATGGCTAAATTTGTAATTTTTACCGCATTTGTTTGAAAAAATGTATTACCTTTGATTGAGTATAATAAAAAATTATATAAAATTAAATAATTTTTTATTTCGGTTTTTGTAAGTCTATAATATTAACTAACATATTATTAAAAAAAAAGTGCCGGTTTTTCACAAAAAATCAAAATATTGTCTTTTGTAAAAATGGCTAAATTTGTAATTTTTACCGCATTTGTTTGAAAAAATGTATTATCTTTGATTGAGTATAATAAAAAAATATATAAAATTAAATAATTTTTTATTTCGGTTTTTGTAAGTCTATAATATTAACTAACATATTATTAAAAAAAAAGTGCCGGTTTTTCACAAAAAATCAAAATATTGGCTTTTGTAAAAATGGCTAAATTTGTAATTTTTACCGCATTTGTTTGAAAAAATGTATTATCTTTGATTGAGTATAATAAAAAATTATATAAAATTAAATAATTTTTTATTTCGGTTTTTGTAAGTCTATAATATTAACTAACATATTATTAAAAAAAAAGTGCCGGTGTTTCACAAAAAATCAAAATATTGGCTTTTGTAAAAATGGCTAAATTTGTAATTTTTACCGCATTTGTTTGAAAGAATGTATTATCTTTGATTGAGTATAATAAAAAATTATATAAAATTAAATAATTTTTTATTTCGGTTTTTGTAAGTCTATAATATTAACTAACATATTATTAAAAAAAAGTGCCGGTTTTTCACAAAAAATCAAAATATTGGCTTTTGTAAAAATGGCTAAATTTGTAATTTTTACCGCATTTGTTTGAAAAAATGTATTATCTTTAATTGAGTATATAAAATTAAATAATTTTTATTTCTGTTTTTGTAAGTCTATAATATTATCTAACATATTATTAAAAAAAAGTGCCGGTTTTTCACAAAAAATCAAAATATTGGCTTTTGTAAAAATGGCTAAATTTGTAATTTTTACCGCATTTGTTTGAAAAAATGTATTATCTTTGATTGAGTATAATAAAAAATTATATAAAATTAAATAATTTTTTATTTCGGTTTTTGTAAGTCTATAATATTAACTAACATATTATTAAAAAAAAAGTGCCGGTTTTTCACAAAAAATCAAAATATTGTCTTTTGTAAAAATGGCTAAATTTGTAATTTTTACCGCATTTGTTTGAAAAAATGTATTATCTTTGATTGAGTATAATAAAAAATTATATAAAATTAAATAATTTTTTATTTCGGTTTTTGTAAGTCTATAATATTAACTAACATATTATTAAAAAAAAAGTGCCGGTTTTTCACAAAAAATCAAAATATTGGCTTTTGTAAAAATGGCTAAATTTGTAATTTTTACCGCATTTGTTTGAAAAAATGTATTATCTTTGATTGAGTATAATAAAAAATTATATAAAATTAAATAATTTTTTATTTCGGTTTTTGTAAGTCTATAATATTATCTAACATATTATTAAAAAAAAGTGCCGGTTTTTCTCAAAAAATCAAAATATTGGCTTTTGTAAAAATGGCTAAATTTGTAATTTTTACCGCATTTGTTTGAAAAAATGTATTATCTTTGATTGAGTATAATAAAAAATTATATAAAATTAAATAATTTTTTATTTCGGTTTTTGTAAGTCTATAATATTAACTAACATATTATTAAAAAAAAAGTGCCGGTTTTTCACAAAAAATCAAAATATTGGCTTTTGTAAAAATTGCTAAATTTGTAATTTTTACCGCATTTGTTTGAAAAAATGTATTATCTTTGATTGAGTATAATAAAAAAATATATAAAATTAAATAATTTTTTATTTCGGTTTTTGTAAGTCTATAATATTAACTAACATATATAAATAAAATTAAATAATTTTTTATTTCGGTTTTTGTAAGTCTATAATATTAACTAACATATTATTAAAAAAAAAGTGCCGGTGTTTCACAAAAAATCAAAATATTGGCTTTTGTAAAAATGGCTAAATTTGTAATTTTTACCGCATTTGTTTGAAAGAATGTATTATCTTTGATTGAGTATAATAAAAAATTATATAAAATTAAATAATTTTTTATTTCGGTTTTTGTAAGTCTATAATATTAACTAACATATTATTAAAAAAAAGTGCCGGTTTTTCACAAAAAATCAAAATATTGGCTTTTGTAAAAATGGCTAAATTTGTAATTTTTACCGCATTTGTTTGAAAAAATGTATTATCTTTGATTGAGTATAATAAAAAATTATATAAAATTAAATAATTTTTATTTCTGTTTTTGTAAGTCTATAATATTATCTAACATATTATTAAAAAAAAATGCCGGTTTTTCACAAAAAATCAAAATATTGGCTTTTGTAAAAATGGCTAAATTTGTAATTTTTACCGCATTTGTTTGAAAAAATGTATTATCTTTGATTGAGTATAATAAAAAATTATATAAAATTAAATAATTTTTTATTTCGGTTTTTGTAAGTCTATAATATTAACTAACATATTATTAAAAAAAAAGTGCCGGTTTTTCACAAAAAATCAAAATATTGTCTTTTGTAAAAATGGCTAAATTTGTAATTTTTACCGCATTTGTTTGAAAAAATGTATTATCTTTGATTGAGTATAATAAAAAATTATATAAAATTAAATAATTTTTTATTTCGGTTTTTGTAAGTCTATAATATTAACTAACATATTATTAAAAAAAAAGTGCCGGTTTTTCACAAAAAATCAAAATATTGGCTTTTGTAAAAATGGCTAAATTTGTAATTTTTACCGCATTTGTTTGAAAAAATGTATTATCTTTGATTGAGTATAATAAAAAATTATATAAAATTAAATAATTTTTTATTTCGGTTTTTGTAAGTCTATAATATTATCTAACATATTATTAAAAAAAAGTGCCGGTTTTTCTCAAAAAATCAAAATATTGGCTTTTGTAAAAATGGCTAAATTTGTAATTTTTACCGCATTTGTTTGAAAAAATGTATTATCTTTGATTGAGTATAATAAAAAATTATATAAAATTAAATAATTTTTATTTCTGTTTTTGTAAGTCTATAATATTATCTAACATATTATTAAAAAAAAGTGCCGGTTTTTCACAAAAAATCAAAATATTGGCTTTTGTAAAAATGGCTAAATTTGTAATTTTTACCGCATTTGTTTGAAAAAATGTATTATCTTTGATTGAGTATAATAAAAAATTATATAAAATTAAATAATTTTTTATTTCGGTTTTTGTAAGTCTATAATATTAACTAACATATTATTTAAAAAAAAGTGCCGGTTTTTCACAAAAAATCAAAATATTGTCTCTTGTAAAAATGGCTAAATTTGTAATTTTTACCGCATTTGTTTGAAAAAATGTATTATCTTTGATTGAGTATAATAAAAAAATATATAAAATTAAATAATTTTTTATTTCGGTTTTTGTAAGTCTATAATATTAACTAACATATTATTAAAAAAAAAGTGCCGGTTTTTCACAAAAAATCAAAATATTGGCTTTTGTAAAAATGGCTAAATTTGTAATTTTTACCGCATTTGTTTGAAAAAATGTATTATCTTTGATTGAGTATAATAAAAAATTATATAAAATTAAATAATTTTTTATTTCGGTTTTTGTAAGTCTATAATATTAACTAACATATTATTAAAAAAAAAGTGCCGGTGTTTCACAAAAAATCAAAATATTGGCTTTTGTAAAAATGGCTAAATTTGTAATTTTTACCGCATTTGTTTGAAAAAATGTATTATCTTTGATTGAGTATAATAAAAAATTATATAAAATTAAATAATTTTTATTTCGGTTTTTGTAAGTCTATAATATTATCTAACATATTATTAAAAAAAAGTGCCGGTTTTTCTCAAAAAATCAAAATATTGGCTTTTGTAAAAATGGCTAAATTTGTAATTTTTACCGCATTTGTTTGAAAAAATGTATTACCTTTGATTGAGTATAATAAAAAATTATATAAAATTAAATAATTTTTTATTTCGGTTTTTGTAAGTCTATAATATTAACTAACATATTATTAAAAAAAAAGTGCCGGTTTTTCACAAAAAATCAAAATATTGTCTTTTGTAAAAATGGCTAAATTTGTAATTTTTACCGCATTTGTTTGAAAAAATGTATTATCTTTGATTGAGTATAATAAAAAAATATATAAAATTAAATAATTTTTTATTTCGGTTTTTGTAAGTCTATAATATTAACTAACATATTATTAAAAAAAAAGTGCCGGTTTTTCACAAAAAATCAAAATATTGGCTTTTGTAAAAATGGCTAAATTTGTAATTTTTACCGCATTTGTTTGAAAAAATGTATTATCTTTGATTGAGTATAATAAAAAATTATATAAAATTAAATAATTTTTTATTTCGGTTTTTGTAAGTCTATAATATTAACTAACATATTATTAAAAAAAAAGTGCCGGTGTTTCACAAAAAATCAAAATATTGGCTTTTGTAAAAATGGCTAAATTTGTAATTTTTACCGCATTTGTTTGAAAGAATGTATTATCTTTGATTGAGTATAATAAAAAATTATATAAAATTAAATAATTTTTTATTTCGGTTTTTGTAAGTCTATAATATTAACTAACATATTATTAAAAAAAAGTGCCGGTTTTTCACAAAAAATCAAAATATTGGCTTTTGTAAAAATGGCTAAATTTGTAATTTTTACCGCATTTGTTTGAAAAAATGTATTATCTTTAATTGAGTATATAAAATTAAATAATTTTTATTTCTGTTTTTGTAAGTCTATAATATTATCTAACATATTTTTAAAAAAAGTGCCGGTTTTTCACAAAAAATCAAAATATTGGCTTTTGTAAAAATGGCTAAATTTGTAATTTTTACCGCATTTGTTTGAAAAAATGTATTATCTTTGATTGAGTATAATAAAAAATTATATAAAATTAAATAATTTTTTATTTCGGTTTTTGTAAGTCTATAATATTAACTAACATATTATTAAAAAAAAAGTGCCGGTTTTTCACAAAAAATCAAAATATTGTCTTTTGTAAAAATGGCTAAATTTGTAATTTTTACCGCATTTGTTTGAAAAAATGTATTATCTTTGATTGAGTATAATAAAAAATTATATAAAATTAAATAATTTTTTATTTCGGTTTTTGTAAGTCTATAATATTAACTAACATATTATTAAAAAAAAAGTGCCGGTTTTTCACAAAAAATCAAAATATTGGCTTTTGTAAAAATGGCTAAATTTGTAATTTTTACCGCATTTGTTTGAAAAAATGTATTATCTTTGATTGAGTATAATAAAAATTTATATAAAATTAAATAATTTTTTATTTCGGTTTTTGTAAGTCTATAATATTATCTAACATATTATTAAAAAAAAGTGCCGGTTTTTCTCAAAAAATCAAAATATTGGCTTTTGTAAAAATGGCTAAATTTGTAATTTTTACCGCATTTGTTTGAAAAAATGTATTATCTTTGATTGAGTATAATAAAAAATTATATAAAATTAAATAATTTTTTATTTCGGTTTTTGTAAGTCTATAATATTAACTAACATATTATTAAAAAAAAAGTGCCGGTTTTTCACAAAAAATCAAAATATTGGCTTTTGTAAAAATTGCTAAATTTGTAATTTTTACCGCATTTGTTTGAAAAAATGTATTATCTTTGATTGAGTATAATAAAAAAATATATAAAATTAAATAATTTTTTATTTCGGTTTTTGTAAGTCTATAATATTAACTAACATATATAAATAAAATTAAATAATTTTTTATTTCGGTTTTTGTAAGTCTATAATATTAACTAACATATTATTAAAAAAAAAGTGCCGGTGTTTCACAAAAAATCAAAATATTGGCTTTTGTAAAAATGGCTAAATTTGTAATTTTTACCGCATTTGTTTGAAAGAATGTATTATCTTTGATTGAGTATAATAAAAAATTATATAAAATTAAATAATTTTTTATTTCGGTTTTTGTAAGTCTATAATATTAACTAACATATTATTAAAAAAAAGTGCCGGTTTTTCACAAAAAATCAAAATATTGGCTTTTGTAAAAATGGCTAAATTTGTAATTTTTACCGCATTTGTTTGAAAAAATGTATTATCTTTGATTGAGTATAATAAAAAATTATATAAAATTAAATAATTTTTATTTCTGTTTTTGTAAGTCTATAATATTATCTAACATATTATTAAAAAAAAATGCCGGTTTTTCACAAAAAATCAAAATATTGGCTTTTGTAAAAATGGCTAAATTTGTAATTTTTACCGCATTTGTTTGAAAAAATGTATTATCTTTGATTGAGTATAATAAAAAATTATATAAAATTAAATAATTTTTTATTTCGGTTTTTGTAAGTCTATAATATTAACTAACATATTATTAAAAAAAAAGTGCCGGTTTTTCACAAAAAATCAAAATATTGTCTTTTGTAAAAATGGCTAAATTTGTAATTTTTACCGCATTTGTTTGAAAAAATGTATTATCTTTGATTGAGTATAATAAAAAATTATATAAAATTAAATAATTTTTTATTTCGGTTTTTGTAAGTCTATAATATTAACTAACATATTATTAAAAAAAAAGTGCCGGTTTTTCACAAAAAATCAAAATATTGGCTTTTGTAAAAATGGCTAAATTTGTAATTTTTACCGCATTTGTTTGAAAAAATGTATTATCTTTGATTGAGTATAATAAAAAATTATATAAAATTAAATAATTTTTTATTTCGGTTTTTGTAAGTCTATAATATTATCTAACATATTATTAAAAAAAAGTGCCGGTTTTTCTCAAAAAATCAAAATATTGGCTTTTGTAAAAATGGCTAAATTTGTAATTTTTACCGCATTTGTTTGAAAAAATGTATTATCTTTGATTGAGTATAATAAAAAATTATATAAAATTAAATAATTTTTATTTCTGTTTTTGTAAGTCTATAATATTATCTAACATATTATTAAAAAAAAGTGCCGGTTTTTCACAAAAAATCAAAATATTGGCTTTTGTAAAAATGGCTAAATTTGTAATTTTTACCGCATTTGTTTGAAAAAATGTATTATCTTTGATTGAGTATAATAAAAAATTATATAAAATTAAATAATTTTTTATTTCGGTTTTTGTAAGTCTATAATATTAACTAACATATTATTTAAAAAAAAGTGCCGGTTTTTCACAAAAAATCAAAATATTGTCTCTTGTAAAAATGGCTAAATTTGTAATTTTTACCGCATTTGTTTGAAAAAATGTATTATCTTTGATTGAGTATAATAAAAAAATATATAAAATTAAATAATTTTTTATTTCGGTTTTTGTAAGTCTATAATATTAACTAACATATTATTAAAAAAAAAGTGCCGGTTTTTCACAAAAAATCAAAATATTGGCTTTTGTAAAAATGGCTAAATTTGTAATTTTTACCGCATTTGTTTGAAAAAATGTATTATCTTTGATTGAGTATAATAAAAAATTATATAAAATTAAATAATTTTTTATTTCGGTTTTTGTAAGTCTATAATATTAACTAACATATTATTAAAAAAAAAGTGCCGGTGTTTCACAAAAAATCAAAATATTGGCTTTTGTAAAAATGGCTAAATTTGTAATTTTTACCGCATTTGTTTGAAAAAATGTATTATCTTTGATTGAGTATAATAAAAAATTATATAAAATTAAATAATTTTTATTTCGGTTTTTGTAAGTCTATAATATTATCTAACATATTATTAAAAAAAAGTGCCGGTTTTTCTCAAAAAATCAAAATATTGGCTTTTGTAAAAATGGCTAAATTTGTAATTTTTACCGCATTTGTTTGAAAAAATGTATTATCTTTGATTGAGTATAATAAAAAATTATATAAAATTAAATAATTTTTTATTTCGGTTTTTGTAAGTCTATAATATTAACTAACATATTACTAAAAAAAAAGTGCCGGTTTTTCACAAAAAATCAAAATATTGGCTTTGTAAAAATGGCTAAATTTGTAATTTTTACCGCATTTGTTTGAAAAAATGTATTATCTTTGATTGAGTATAATAAAAAATTATATAAAATTAAATAATTTTTTATTTCGGTTTTTGTTAGTCTATAATATTTACTAACATATTATTAAAAAAAAAGTGCCGGTTTTTCACAAAAAATCAAAATATTGGCTTTTGTAAAAATGGCTAAATTTGTAATTTTTACCGCATTTGTTTAAAAAAATGTATTATCTTTGATTGAGTATAATAAAAAATTATATGAAATTAAATAATTTTTTATTTCGGTTTTTGTAAGTCTATAATATTATCTAACATATTATTAAAAAAAAAGTGCCGGTTTTTCACAAAAAATCAAAATATTGGCTTTTGTTAAAATGGCAAAATTTGTGATTTTTACCGCATTTGTTTGAAAAAATGTATTATCTTTGATTGAGTATAAAAAAAATTATATAAAATTATACAACTTTTTATTTCGGCTTTTCTAAGTCTATAATTTGGAAATTTTTTCCGAATCGGATAAAATCTCTTGTACCTAGTTTTATCCGAATCGGATACAAAATTTTGCATATCCACCGTACAAATTATTCTTCTAGTTCCCGATTACCTAATATTCTTATGGAAAATTTTACTATTTTTGATAGAGCATAAAAAATTATATAAAATTATACAAGTTTTGTTACATTTTTTAAATCGGATAAAAACTCGTGTACCTAATTTTATGCGAATCGAATAAAAATTATAATTAGTATTATTTAAATTAGAATTTGTTAAAGTGTTTGTACTTGAAAATATGAAATTTTTTAATTTATTTTAATTTTTAAATTGAAAATGGTCTATACTATTTTTTTACAAAAATCAGCATAGCTAACCGCATTTATTGGTCGAATAACATGTTTTCAAAGCAAAGAATAGTTTTGACATTTTTTCACACAATCGAAACTTGACAACATTTTAAAAAAATGTATCAATTCGGACAATGCTTCATGTAGAGTGCATTTCCAAAAAATTATAAAATTGCATTGAAAACGATTGCTATAGTTCTTAAACAAATTTAACATTATTTTGAAGTTATTTAACAAAATTTGAAGGAATAAGTGTAGCCCTTTTTTTTATAATTATCAATTTTTGACATATTTTCTCTATACATATGTATATACATAATGAAGCCATTTTGTAAAATTTATTTTATAATTGTAAAGTTATATTTTTCGATAATGGTAAATTGTATTTAAAATTGTGTATAGTTGCTTTTTGGATATCTGTGTAAAAAAATAAAATCCCAGAAGTAGATATCTGTATTAATAAATGGCAAAATTGGGAAAAACTTAGTTTTTGAGAAAAAGGACATGTGGGAGAAAGTCAAGTACTTGTACCGAATAAAAAAAAATCTCCAGAGATCTAAAAAGTATCTTTTTAAAACTTATTATCCGTTTTTAGTGCATTCTGATCATTAATGTAGCTAAAATTCAGTTTTTGAGGAAAAGGATATATGGGAGGTAGTAATGTCCTTGCACCGAATGAAACGAAAATTGTCACAGATCAAAAAAGTATAATTTCATAAACTATTCCGAATTCTTACTGTATTCTTGTCATTAATGTAGCCAAAATGTAGATTTTAAGAAAAAGGATATATGGGAGGTTGTTATGTCCTTGCTCCGACTGAAACAAAATTAAGCACTTAGCTAAATGACATAATTTAACAGAGATTTACCAATTTTTGCTTCATTCTGCTCATAATAGTAGCTGGAATTAAACTTTTAAATTTAAGGATGTATCGGAAGTAGGCGTGTCCTTAGGCCGATTTTTTCGAAACTTAAAATTTTTCTTAATTTCGATATTCTGAGCCAGCATACCAAATTTCAAGTTTCTGCGACAACTCCTTTAATTTTGCCTATTCACTATATGGGGACAAAGCACTGTGCGACGACTTTTGCCGCTGTAGCCAACTTACGATAATTTATATTTTTGTTGGCCACAAAACAAAAAGTGTTGACAATATAAGTAAAACAAATTAGTGCTATGAAACATCGAAAAATTAAATGCTATAATTGCACAAATAATCAATAGGGGTTAGATACCTTCATTTATATATTTTTCGTTATTATAATGTATTATAAATAAGTAATTGTATTTTTAAATTAAGTTTTTATACGAGTCTACAATCATGCATGTTGTTCTATTTTAATAAAGTAAAAACAATGTAAGTGGCACCACTGAAATAAAAATGCATTTGTATAAGAAAGAGCTGTTCATATTTTACATTTGTTTGGTGGTCTCTTTAATTGCTGTCGTTTTCAAAAAAATAACTAGTTGACTACACGACTACAATTGAAGCCAGCAACATGTGTAGTCTTGTAGCCGCAGTCGTCTATGTGTTTATTGCATAAATCTTAAAGTTATCTAAAATGACAGACAAGTGAAAACGTCAAATTTCAGTTTGTCAACAGATATGGCAGCAGTTTTTATCTAAAATAAAATTGACAAGTTGTCAATTTTTTTTTGTTTGGCGATCGAAAAGCTGTTATTTTTTTATTTTTTTTCAATGGTAATTTTTTAAATAAAGAAAGAAATGGTAACGTAATAACACAAAGCGCCGCACTAGCAATATCCATTTGTTTCTTTTTTATCATTTTTAAATTTTTTCTGAACACAAATTAATATTTTCAAATCAGCTGTTCGCTCGCCAAAAGTTTACACATCACATTTGACCTTTGCAATGAAAACAGCGTGTCAGTCAACTCACACCAAAATTTGACGTAAGTATTTCAAGTGTACTTTTACTATATTGTTAAATCCCAAAAATATACTACACAATTTAATTAATTTATACTTATAAATATTTTAATTTTTTTACAAGAGTGTTAATATAAAAAAATTAATGTATTTATTACAATATCTTTTGCAAATGGAAACTTTTTTGTTTAAATTTTTGCAAGAACAGTTTTTATAGGTACCCGGATATTATACTAAAAGTTGGACTACGGGAACAACTCGGGAAGCTATGCTGCCATATAAAATTTTCGAAAAATCGCGAATTTATCGTATAAGGTGCTATATGCAAATACATTGTAATTATTGAAATATTTTCCTTCTAATAGCTTCAGAAAATAAAGTTAGTAGAAAAATCGCACTTTACTATTTTTGTACTGATTTTTAGTAAAAAAAAATATTATTTAGCAAATCTTTTTATATTTACATTTTGCAGGATTTTAACAGAATATTTACAAATTTTTGTTGCTAATTTCAGAAATCATTTTACAAATTTTTGAATACCGATTTCCTAAAATTAGCAAAAAAAAATTCTAATTTTAAAAAAGTGGATATTAAAGGAAATGTTATTTGTAATTAAAACACACATACAAACTTAAATTGCATTAAAATGTTACATAGATTTAAAAAAGGGATCGGAAGTGAAGAAAAAAAGGCATCCACTTAAAACAGCACTTAATAGTTTTTTTAGTTCTAAAAATTAACCCTAAAAACAAATAACATTTGATCTTAAAAGTAAAAAAATGAATTGACTAAAATATTTTTCAAAACAGAAATTACCAAATTAAAATGAAATTCGTTTATGTTTTTACAATTTTTAAACCTTTGACTTTTTTTTTAATTTTGTCTAAATTATTTTTTGAAAAAATTAAATTGTAACGCCGCTTATTATTTTTATTATAAATATTATTATGATTATTATAATTATTTTATTTTGTTTCTTAATTATTTTATATTTAATTTAACGGAATAATTAATTTTCATTTGCTAAAAAGCACTCCTTACCATTTTTATAACGCTGTTTAATATATTGACATTTAAACTTCGAGTCATTTTTTTTATTTTATTATCGTTTATTTTGTTTTATGTGATGTTCGCTTTGTTCTAATGCGAGGTTTCGTTTAAGCTATTGATGTAATAAAAATCACTTGTCTTGTAACTTTCAAGCAATAAACAGCTCTTGCGCTTAAAAATATTACAACGGCGTTTTTTTTAATTATAAACAATACAAATCTTATAAAATATTAAAAACCACTAAGACGCTTGAAGACTTGTAAGTCCCTTGTGGCTAGTGGTTATTTCTGAGGACAGAAGCTGATTCTTGGCTGAAGTGTTTATTTTCTTTCTGCATACATTCTAACAATTTCCATGATTTTTGACTGAATATCATTAATGGTTGGTACTAAATTGACGAAATCTGTTTGGGCATCGGCTATTAAGACGTTGTGGTTGTAGTTAAGCATGAAGAAGTATTGTACATACACAATACTTAAAATCTGAAGAGAAATACAAAAATTAGTAAATGTTTAATATTGTATATGTCAATATTTAAAAGAATTTGTACCTTTTTGTAATATTTTCATTACGTAAATATTGTATGTAATATTCTCTTGATGCACGGTCTTTGATTTCGTAGTCAAAAATGTTAAACAACTTTTTATAAAAAGTTTCCAATTTTAAGAATAATTGATTTGCTTTGTCCGGGTATAAAAACTCAAAATCTAAAATAAAAGAGATTTTAAAATTCAAAGAAAATTAATAACACAAAAAAATACCAATACTTACAAGTTCATAACCTAAAAAATCAGTGTACCGTGGCCATTCTTGTAAAATATGGTTCAAAGAACTGGCATTGTGTATATCTTGAATTCTACTTTTTCTTGTTTCCGTCCAGAAAGAAAGTACCTGTTCCCATGGACTGCAATTGTGCTGCAACAAGCACTTTTGTTCGAAATATTTATCTTTAAGAGAGAAAGATAATTGTATAAATATGTAACTTTAAATAATTTGAAATATTAATACCGCAATGCAAATATTCAAGAGATTCGTCCACAGTGGCAGGATCATTATCAAATTTACTTTTTTCGACATTAGTCCAACAAGAAAATAATTTTGTAGTCGGATTTTTCTTCCTGTCTTTTCATATGTTTCCTAGAAGAACCGGAATTGTTAAAAATAACAGACATTAAATCAAATTTGATTAAAACATAAATTTTTGCTCACGTATTAATTAAGATGCACCACTTTTTATAATTATATTCTTTTATTTGAGTAAAATTTTATTTTTATTTAAGAACATATAACACTCTTCACTTCCCACTTGTTTAATTTTAATATGTCAAGTTCAAAGAACTAAGAAGTACAGTTATGAGCGGTAACACGTGTACAAAAATGCATATATAACAGTCTGATATCAAAGTCTCTGCAGCAGAGAAATATTGCAGTGCAAAAACAAAAAAATTGTCTCTTTGTTGATTTATATACACATAATCCTGTTTTTACATTTTTTTTAAATAGCACGACAAAAGTTATTCAGTTTTTACACTGTTTTTTTGTTAATGGACAAAAAATTTAAATTTTAATTTAGCTGTTCCTTGTTCCTGTATGTTATATAGGATTTGCAATTTTCTTTATATGATTATTGTATAGTTAGGGGATTTATAGTTTTTGCTTTCTTTGATTATATATTTAGGGGACTAACAACTTTCGCAATTCTGTTTACATATTTAGTGAAAAAAAAAATATTGAAGTAAAATTTTTTAATACAGGATTTTATAAAACATTTTTATTTTGTTGTGCTGTACATTTATTCAAACTTAGAACCAATCTGATATTTTCCATTTTCATTTTGTTGTGCTGTACATTTATTCAAACTTAGAACCAATCTGATATTTTCCATTACGGTGAGTCTTTTTTACACTATTTTGTTACACGATATTTTCTGGAGCGTACGTACCGTGTAAAAAAAGGATTGAGTGTATATGAAATAACAAGCAAGCTAATATAATCTAGAAGATATCCTTATTAAAAAAATTAAGAAGATGATCATATACAGTGGATCAATAAAGTACAAAGCCTTACCTTTACTGATGATTTCTATTTTTCCCAAAAAAAGTGATAAAATACATATTTTTCAAAGTTTTATGGTAACTTTATTTTTTTAGCAAAGTTTTAAAACAAAATCACATATAAGATTTCATTAAAGTTAACTAATTTTAAACAAAAACAAAAATATTCCATTTTTTATATCAAAAAAAGTCTGCGTACAGGAATGAATTTCTTAGCTTAATATCTTGTTTGGTAACATTTCGCGGTAATTACAGCTTGCAATCAACTTCTCATGTTTGCGACGTACTTCTTAGTGTCTTCCTGAGAAATTTTACCCCATTGCTCCTTGAGAGCTGATTGCAGTGTGCTTACTGATGTATGAGTCCTGATCCGTCTATCTAGCAATTCCCACAAATTCTCTATCGGGTTTAGGTCCGGCGATTGTGGAGGGGGGATGTAATTGTTTCGGGACATTGTAGAGAAGCCATTCCTGAACCAGGTAAGACTTGTGTTTGGGATCATTGTCTTGAGCAAATATGAAATTATGTGGTAAGTCTAGTTTTTCGACACTTTCTGCGATATTTCTTCTTAATATATCCAGATATCCATATTTGTTCATGGTCGTTTGAATGAATTCAATATATTCAACGCCATTTGCTCCCATACAACCCCAAACTATTACACTTTTTGTAGGACTAATATTTTTGTTATGGAATTCCTCATTTTTCTTTCTCCAAACCATAGTGCGGCCATCAGACTTATAAATATTAAATTTGTTTTCGTCACAAAACATTACTTTTTCCCACACTTCTGGAGGCTCTGTTATCCACTCTTTAGCAAACACCAAGCGTTTTTGTGCGTTGATTTTTGAGATGTGCGGTTTTTTCGGACAACTCGTCCATTTAAACCATTTCGTCGTAAAAGTACTGTTATT